>ML664653.1:14496-74480 GCA_007570785.1 Antilocapra americana | reverse complement strand
GTTAAGTATCATATGTGAAATCAATCACCAGCCCAGGATTGTTGCTCCGGGCTGCTGCACCGAGATTTCCCCAGGGGAGGGAGTCGGGAGGGAGGAGGGAGGGGGGTGCTGGAGGGGGAGCATATGTACACCCATGGCAATATCATGTCATTGTATGGCAAAATCAATAAATAAATTTAAAAAAATTCAAATGTAAAAAAAAATGGTGATAAAACAAATGACAATGAACCCACCATAAAACTACTAAATTAAATATTATAATAGATTTATATACACACTCACAAACATATATATAGACTTTCCTTTTTCTATGCTTCTGCTGCTGCTGCTGCATTGCTTCAGTCGTGTCTGACTCTGTGCGACCCCACAAACGGCAGCCCACCAGGCTCCCCCATCCCTGGGATTCTCCAGGCAAGAACACTGGAGTGGGTTGCCATTTCCTTCTCCAGTGTATGAAAGTGAAAAGTTAAAGTGAAGTCACTCAGTCTTGTCCAACTCCTAGTGACCCCATGGACTGCAGCCTACGAGGCTCCTCCATCCATGGGGTTTTCTGGGCAAGAATACTGAAGTGGGATGCCATTGCCTTCTCTGTCCTTTTTCTATACATATATAGGGAATTATAAATCTATATTAACAATTATGTAAGCCATATACAGTATTGCTTATATATATTTAAACTTTATAAAATATTTTATGGGAATACATGTCATATTTATACTTCAGCAATTTACTTCTCCTTTCTCATTCATATTTTATTTGTCTTATTCTTTCATAGTGATGCTCGTAGTTTGAATTCATCCTTATTGGTATATAATGTTCCATTGCATATATAGAACAGATTTTGTTTATTCCATGGGCATTTAGGTGGTTTCTCAATTTTGCTTATTATAAAAATTTCTGCTAAAAACACTTGTCTTTTATACGTGAGCTATAACCTCCTCAGGGCAAATATCTAAGCATGTATATGCTGCATTATAATGTGTATTCATTTTCAAGTTTACTAGATACTATCGAGTTATTGCCTACAAGTGATGGTATAATAACACCTCCACTAGTTTCCATTATTCTACATTAGTACCAGTCTTTACATTTTTTCCAATAATGTTGCAGTGAAATGGTATCTCATTGTGCTGTTAATATACATGTTCTATGACTTGTGAGGTTGAACAACTATTCATTTACTTTTAAGTTATTTTCTCACTCTTTTGTGAACTCTATTTTCATGTAATTTGCTGGCTCATTTTTTAGTTAATGTATTTATTAACAACATTTAAAACCTCTATGCCCCAGCCTCTCTGTCACTCAACTTCCAGATCAATATCAGGCAGTTTATATTTCCCAAGATACTGAAGCAATCTTATAAAACTGTTTATGAACTTTAGTCTAACTCACCCCTCACAAAGAGATGTCATTATACTTAGTATGGAAAAAATATTGAGAACTGTGCTAACAGATAGACCTCTACCCAGTTCCCAGACTGACCATTGGGTGATTTACATGCAGGAAAGATCTCAATACCACTGTAAAGTCTTTGAAAACTGAACTGACTTTGAGACCAGAGTCCACAGAAGTGTTAGAGGTTGCACCTTGGCTCTAACCAGGTCAAGTACCTGCTAAAACAATTAAATATATTCTCTATAGGACATAGATAAGACTCAGTTCATGATCTAATATTTAAACTGATCAGGATATGTTCCAAAATTATATCTCATATAAAGAATCATTAAAATCTTGACTCACATGGGAAAAGATAATTAACAAATGTCAATATTGAGATGGCAAAGATATTGGAATGATCCAGCAAAGATGTTAAAAAATTCATTTTAAAAATGCTTGAATGAGCAATCATGGGCTTTCTTAAAACAAAAGTTAAAATAGAAAGAATCAACAAAGAAAGAGAAGATATACATAACAAAATGGAAATTTTAGAATGGAAAAATATAAACTAAAGCAAAAATTCAATAATAGAATAAAAATGATAATAGATAGACAATAATGGAATGGACATGACAGAATAGTCAGTGAACTTGAATGTAAATCAGTAGAGATTACCTTAACAGTAAAAGAGGAAAAGTACAGAAAAAATAAGTAAAAAGAACCACAGAAACTGTGGGACAATAAAAAAGAGCTAACCTTCATGACATTGCAGTCCCAGACGGGAAGAAAAAAAATGCTGAAAAAAACGATTGAAATACATGATGACTAAAAACTCCAAAGATCAAACATTTAAGAAGCTGATTGGCCCTAAAATAGGATAAACTCAAAGAAATCCATGCCCAAACATAACATAATAAAAGTGATGATAACTAAAGACAATGAAAAAAATCTTCAAAGCAGTCAGAAGAAAAGGACACATTCCTTATAGGAGAATAATAATGCAAGTAACTGGGGATTTCTCACCTGAAATCACTAAAATAAAAAGTGGTAAAACATTTTCAAGCACTGAAATAAATAGCTGCCAATCCAAAATTCTATATCCACTAAAAAATTCTATAAAATGAAAGTGAAATTAAGACATTCTCAGATGAAGGAAATTAGAATATGTACAGATCTATCCTGAAATAATTTCTAAAGAAAATTCTACAGACAGAATGAAAGGAAACTTGAATCATCAAGAAAGATGGAAAGTAATATAAATGGCAAATATTTGGATTAATCTAGCAGACTACTTGTTTTGAGCTCTTTAAAACATGTTTAATGGTTTTAAGCAAAAACTATATCATTGTCTGATGGAGTTGTCCATATATGCAGTTTGTAATATATGTACTACTGAATACAAGGATAAAATTAAATGACCTATATAGAAGTAAGGTTTCTGTATTCCTATTAAAGTTGTAAAACATTGATTCTAACTAGACTGGGAAAGTTAAGTATGTATATTATAGTCCCTAAAGCAACCACTAAATACATTATACAAATAGATGTAGTCAAAACCACAATAGATAAATTGCAACAGAATACTAAAAATTGGTTAAATATGGGAATTCCCTGGCAGTCCAGCAGTTAGGACATGGCACTTTCACTATTGGGGCCAGGTTCAATCCCTGGTTGGGAACTAAAATCCTGCAAGGCACTTGACATGACCAAAAATGAATAAATAAATAAAAATTGGTTAAATAACTTCTCAAAAGGGCAGGTAAAGAACCAGAGGAAACAAATAGGAAAAATAAACAATGTTAGACCTGAATCCAAATATATCAATGATTAGATAAAATGTAAATAATTTAAGCTTATTCATTAAAAGAGATTTTTGAAATGATATCTGAAGAAATAATCCATATGCTCTTTACAAGAAGCTCATTTCAAATATAACAATATAGTAGGTTAAAAGTTAAGGGAAAAAGAAAGATATATCATACAAATGCCAGTTTATAAAAACTGGAGTGACTATATTAATATCAAAGTGGGCCTTAGCACAAAAAGAGATATTATAAGTTGATAAAAGTGTAGATTTGCAAAGAAGACACAATCCTAAGCATGTAGTCACTTAAAAACTGCAAAATAGATGAAGCATAAATTTACAGAAGCAAAAGAAAAAGTAAAAAGAACTACAATTATAGTTGAAACTTTTAACATTCTTTTTAGTAACAGAAGTAGTAAATAGAAAATCATCAAAGATACTGAACAAAGCCATTAATTGACTGAAACTAACTGGCATTTACAGAGAAGGCAATGGCACCCTCACTCCAGTGTTATTGCCTGGAGAATCCCAGGGATGGGGGAGCCTGGTGGGCCACTGTCTATGGGGTTGCACAGAGTCAGACACGAGTGAAGTGACTTAGCAGCAGCGGCAGCAGCAACTGGCATTTAAAGAGCATCTCATCCAACAACAAAATAATATATGCCAGGTCTCCCTGTCCATCACCAACTCCTGGAGTTCACCCAAACCCATGTCAATTGAGTCGGTGATGCCATCCAACCATCTCATCCTCTGTCGTCCCCTTCTCCTGCCCAAAATCCTTCCCAACATCAGGGTCTTTTCCAATGAGTCAGCTTTTTGCATGAGGTGGCCAAAGTATTGGAGTTTCAGCTTCAACATCAGTCATTCCAATGAATACCCAGGACTGATCTCCTTTAGGATGGATTGATTGGATCTTCTTGCAGTCCAAGGGACTCTCAAGAGTCTTCTCCAACACCACAGTTCAAAAGCATCAATTCTTCGGCACTCAGCTTTCTTTATAGTTCAACTCTCACATCCATACATGACTACTGGAAAAAATCATAGCCTTCACTAGACGGGCCTTTGTTGGCAAAGTAATGTCTCTGCTTTTTTTATTTTTTTATTTTCTTTACATTATTGTGATGGTTTTGCCATACACTGACATGAATCTCCCATGGGTATACATGTGTTCCCCTTCCAGAACTCCCCTCCAACCTCCCTCCAGATTCTCTCTCTCTGGGTCATCCCTGTGCACCAGCCCTGAGCACCCTGTATCAAGCATAAAATCTGGGCTGGCGATTCATTTCACATATGATAATTTACATGTTTCAATGCTGTTCTTCCATATCATCCCACCCTTTCCCTCTCGCATAGAGTCCAAAAGACTGTTCTATACATCTGCATTTCTTTTGCTGTCTCTGTTTTTTTAATGTGCTGTCTAGGTTGGTCATAACTTTCCTTCCAATAAGTAAGTGTCCTTTAATTTCATGGCTGCAGTCACCATCTTCAGTGATTTTGGAGCCCCCCAAAATAAAGTCAGCCACTGGTTCTAGTGTTTCCCCATCTATTTCCCATGAAGTGATGGCACCAGATGCCATGATCTTAGTTTTCGGAATGTTGAGCTTTAAGCCAATTTTTTCACTCTCCTCTTTCACTTTCATCAAGAGGCTCTTCAGTTCTTCTTCACTTTCTGCCATAAGGATGGTGTCATCTGCATATCTGAAGTTATTGATATTTCTTCCAGCAATCTTGATTCCAGCTTGTGCTTCTTCAAGCCCAGTGTTTCTCATGATGTACTCTACATATATGTTAAATAAGCAAGGTGACAATATACAGCCTCGATGTACTTCTTTTCCTATTTGGAACCAGTCAATAAACCTTAACAAATATAAAAGCACCAAGTGTGGTCTTTGTCCATAATGTGTGTCCATTCAATGAGTTTTTATGTAAGATAGGGAAAAAGTGATGCTCTCTATGGCAAAATATGCAGCACAAATTGATAAGGGGAACTCCATCCACTTCAAGAATGGAATTGCCACTAAGAGATTTTGTGAATAAAATTTAGCTGCCTTGAATAGTACTTTGACAAAGAATATGTGGTTTGTGAGAATTATAATTCTTCTTTTTTAGAAAAAAAATTGCTTGAAGTTTAATAATAGAAAGCTAACAAGAATATCTCCAAATGTTTGGAAATTAAACAACGTATGGGCTTCCCTGGTGGCTCAGCTGGTAAAGAATCTACCTGCAATGCAGGAGACCTGGGCTTGATCCCTGGGTTGGGAAGAGCCTTTGGAGCAAGGGAAGGCTACCCACTCCAGTATTCTGGCCTGGAGAATTCCATGGACTGTATAGCCTATGGGGTCTCAAAGAGTCAGACATGATTGAGCCACTTTCACTTTCACTTTCACTTCTAAGTAATCTGTGGGTCAAAAAGTAAGTCTCATGGAAATCAGAAATATTTTGCATTGAGTGAATATGAAAATACAAATGTACAAAAATGTATGGGATACAGCTAAAGCTATGCTTAGGAGGGAAATGTATAGTATTAAAATACTTCTATTGGAAAAATACCTGTTGTAAAATATTATTATTATATTTACATATTATTATTTATTTATAATTAGTAAATTACAAATTGATAAATTGTAAAAAGGACTTCCCTTATAATTCAGCTGGTAAAAAATCTGCCTGCAGCACGAGAGTCCTAGGTTCAATTCCTGGGTTAGGAAGATCCCCTGGAGAAGGGAAAGGCTACCCACTCCAGTGTTCTGGCCTGGAGAATTCCATGGAATATAGTCCACGAGTGAGGGACTTTCCTTTTCACTTTTATAATTAACAAAATATTATTAAATTTCATAATAACATGGCCACAAAAATCATCTTTAAAACTTTCAGAGAAAAAGTGAGAATAATTTGTATGCCAATATAAAAGACTTGGATTAAATTTCTCAAGAGTAAAAGTAGAAGCTAATCTGCACAACAAAGGAAACTAAAAACAAGGTAAAAAGGCAGCCTTCAGAATGGGAGAAAATAATAGCAAACGAAGCAACGGACAAACAATTAATCTCAAAAATATACAAGCAACTCCTGTAGCTCAATTCCAGAAATATAAATGACCCAATCAAAAAGTAGGCCAAAGAACTAAACAGACATTTCTCCAAAGAAGACATACAAATGGCTAACAAACACATGAAAAGATGATCAACATCACTCATTATCAGAGAAATGCAAATCAAAACCACAGTGAGGTACCATCTCATTTCTATCAGAATGGCTGCTATCCAAAAGTCTACAAGCAATAAATGCTGGAGAGGGTGCAGAGAAAAGGGAACCCTCTTACACTGTTGGTGGCAATGCATACTATACAGCCACTATGGAGAACAGTGTGGAGATGCCTTAAAAATCTGGAAAAAGAACTGCCATATGACCCAGCAATCCCACTGCTGGGCAGACACACTGAGGAAACCAGAATTGAAAGAGACACGTGTTCATCGCCGCATTGTTTGCAATAGCCAGGACATAGAAGCAACCTAGATGTCCATCAACAGACGAGTGGATAAGAGCTGTGGTACATATACACAATGGAATGTTACTCAGCCATTTAAAAGAATACATTTGAATCAGTTCTACCGAGGTGGACGAAACTGGAGCCTATTATGCAGAGTGAAGTAAGCCAGAAGGAAAAACAACAATACAGTATACTAACGCATATATATGGAATTTAGAAAGATGGTAAGGATAACCCTGTATGCGAGACAGCAAAAGAGACACAGATGTATAGAACAGACTTTTGGACTCTATGGGAGAGGGCAAGGGTGGGATGATATGGGAGAACAGCATTGAAACATGTAAATTATCATATGTGAAATGAATCACCAGCCCAGGTTTGATGCCTGATACAGGGTGCTCATGGCTGGTGCACCGGGATGACCCCGAGAGATGGAATCTGGAGGGAGGTGGGAGGGGCTTCTGGAAGGGAAACATATGTATACACATGGCGGATTCATGTCAATGTATGGCAAAACCAACATCATAATATAAAGAAAATAAATTTAAAAAAGGAAAGAAAAAGAAAAAGTAGAAGCTCAGAGTCTTTGACCAATTTTCTTTAAATTCTGAGGGAAAATGATTTCCAAGTTGGAGTTTCATTAAAATTATTAATCAAAATTAAAGATGAAAATCAATAACATCTTGGACATTGGAGGTCTCCAAAATGGCTCCTGTGCATCTGGCCAGGAAAATTCCTAGAAGGGGTGCCTAAACCATACAAGGGAATAAACAAAAAAGGAGAAAAAAAATTCGTGTCCCAATACCAAAGGAACTAACAAGGCAGAGAAAAAGGAAATTCCCAGGATTATGTAGAGAGGGACTTTTAAGATGACAGCAGTACAGCATGCTTGAAAAGCACACATTCAAATTTAAACAGAAAGAAGATGGAGGTATCCAAGTTAATGTCTCTTCCCACTACCCCTTTTGAGAAATGAACTGATACATTTCATTTGAGAGAAACTTCACAGCTTTATTGGTAAGTGTGGAAATAATTGCTGATAGGAAAATAAGAAACTAAGCAAATGAGCAAATGTGATAATAATACTAATTTCCAGGAAAAACAAAGGTATACAGGAAAGGAAAGATAATTATCGCATACAAGTGGCCTAACTCTGAATAATATATAGTGAATTATGATAATATAAACTCTGTATATTCAATTTGTCAAAAAATGTGATATAACTCTTTGCAACCCCATGGACTACTGGAGTGGGTAGCCTTTCTCTTCTCCAGGGGATCTTCCCAAACCAGGGATTAAACCCAGGTCTGCCACATTGGAGCTGGATTCTTTACCAGCTGAGCCACAAGGAAGTCCATGTATACTGGAGTAGGTAGCCTATCCCTTCTCCAGTGGATCTTCCCGACCCAGGAATTGAATCTCCTGCATTGCAGGCAGATTCTTTACGAATTGAGCTATCAGGGGAGTTTTACCTATACTCGGATTTTATAGTTTGAGCAGTCTTACTTAGCTCCCTGTAGTTTTGTAGACTTCCAGGCAGAGGATAAATGTGAAAGGTCTTTAAAAAGATTAAAAACTATGGAAGAGCACATTGTCTTGAAAGTCCCTAGCAGAAAGTGAAATTTAAACTTTCCTTCTCTGTTGGATGCTTTCTTCACTGTTTCCATTACCAGACTCTAGATTTTGCTTCCTGATTATTTCTTCCCAGCTGAGTCCCAATCCAAAATATAGACTGTGGTTTCAAAACTTTCATGTTTGGATGGGTGAATATAATACAGGAAGATGGTTTCTTTCTTCTGCTCTTACCACTTCTGCTTCCCCCTCTGTCCACCTCATTCTTCCTAAAATCAAAGAGTACAGTCACAAACCAAAATTCACTTTTATAACTTCAATATTCTTTTAGACTTGGATTTCTATCATTGTGCTACCTATTATACATATTGAACAACAAAAGATGATGTAAGCATTCCTTCTAAAACTCTGTACAGTGACAATATAGGTAAGATTTCAGATAGTAAAGTTTTTAAGGATATTGCTTATGCTTCAGTCATGTCCGACTCTCTGTGACCCCATGGATCATGGCCTGCTAGGCTCCTCCATCCATGGGATTTTCCAGGCAAGAGTGCTGGAGTGGGTTGCCATTTCCTTCTCCTTTAAGGATCTTAGTAGGATAGAAAAAGAAGTTTATACATACATACTCTTGCTTTTCAAAACAGGAAATTTTACATTTGGCTATAGTTAGAGTTTTAAAAATAACTCTTCCAAATCAAATTTTCTTTGCCTCATCGCAGCCTTCCATCATTGGCCAGTGCATTCTGGATAACACCCCAAATGTTCAGGTCTGCTCTTCATCTCAATTCCCTGTCTGCTTATTGAAGATGAGAATCCAGGGACAGAAATAACTCAGGAAAATAGCAGGGTAAAAGCATTTATCAGCAGGAAGCTAAGGAAAGCACATTCATGGATCAATCTCTTTTAAGTCAGCAAAAAAAGGAATTCCTCTCCCCAGTGCCACAGACCAAGTGTACAGGGAAATTGAGAGCACTGGAGAAAATATTCAACTATTAAAGAGATTTCAAAATGAGTTCTCTGGATAAATAACTGCGTCTCCATTAACTGTGTTGATCACATTCTCAGACACAATAGTAATGTTAAAACAAACATTTCAGTCCTTTCAAGAGACTGTCTCAATTAAAAAGCTGCATCAAGGCTATGATTATCTCCAGGGACTAAGATTATTCATCATCAACATGAAAATATGGATTATAGTAGTTCTTAATGTGCCAAATTTGATCAATTTTTACATTGATACATCCTTGAAACCACCACAATCAAGAGAGTAAATACATCCATCACCACTCCAAAAGTTCCCTGACTATCTGCTTCAGTGGCTTCGAGAATGGAAGGTCCTCAGGGAGAGGTAGAATGGAGGACAGGAGAGACAGAGTTTTCCTACATCCCATAACAGTTAAGAGAACTCTCCTTTCAAGTCTTTCTATGTTATCTCCACCAGCCAAAGATCACCAAGAACACTTTAAAGTCAAAGAGGTTAGGTTTATTATTATTGCAGTAGGGGAGAAAATGCACCCCGCAGAAACAATGGAGAGTCTCTGAAAGAGGAAATGGGTAAGTGGAGGGGATCGCTTATTATAGAACTGACTGTTGTGTTAGTTTTATGTGTGTATTGTTTGTTTTGTGGGTGGGAAGGTTCAGGAGGCAAGGGTCTGTTCTGAATTCACTGCTGTCAGAAAACTGCGGTAATTAGAAAACTGACTCAGTTCAGTTCATTTCAGTCATTCAGTCGTGTCCGACTCTTTGCGATCCCATGGACTGCAGCATTCCAGGCCTCCCTGTCCATCAACAACTCCCAGAGTTTACACAAACTCATATCTATTGAGTCAGTGATGCCATCCAACCATCTCATCCTCTGTCGTGTTGACCCCTTCTTCTCCTGCCTCCAATCTTTCCCAGTATCAGGGACTTTTCAAATGAGTCAGTTCTTCACATTAAGTGGCCAACTATTATACCTTTATTTTTATCTAAGAGGCAAGACTGGCACAGACCATGAACTCCTTATTGCCAAATTCAGACTGAAATTGAAGAAAGTAGGGAAAATCACTAGATGATTCAGGTATGACCCAAATCAAATCCTTTGTGACTATACAGTGGAAGTGACAGATAGATTCAAGGGATTAGATCTGATAGACAGAGTGCCTGAAGAACTGCATCAAGTTCCCCCCCTACGGACGGGGGTTTGTGCCATTGTACAGGAGGTAGGGATCAAGACAATGCCCAAGGAAAATAAATGCAAAAAGGAAAACTGGTTGGTGCCTGGGGAGGTCTTACAAATAGCTGTGAATAGAGAGGAATGAAAGGCAAAGGAGTAAAGAAAAGATGTACCCATTTGAATGCAGAGTTCCAAAGAATAGCAAGGAGAGATGAGAAACACTCCCTCAGTGATGAATGCAAATGAATAGAGGAAAACAACAGAATGGGAAAGACTAGAGATCTCTTCAAGAAAATTAGTGATACCAAGGGAACATTTCATGCAAAGATGGACACAATAAAGGACAGGAATGGTATGGACCTAACAGAAGCAAAAGATGTTAATGAGACGTGGCAAGAATACACTGAGGAACTATACAATAAAGATCTTCATGACCCAGATTACCACGATTGTGTGATCACCAACCTAGAGCCAGACATCCTGGAATGCAAAGTCAAGTGGGCCTTAGGAAGCATCACTACAAACAAAGCTAGTGGAGATAATGGAATTCCAGTTGAGTTATCTCAAATCTTAAAAGATGATGCTGTGAAAGTTCTGTGCTCAATATGCCAGCAAATTTGGAAAACTCGGCAGTGGCCATAGGGCTGGAAAATGTCAGTTTTTCATTCCAATCCCAAAGAAAGGCAATGCCAAAGAATGCTCAAACTACCACACAATTGCAGTCATCTCACAGGATAGCAAAGTAATGCTCAAAATTTTCCAGGCCAGACTTCAATAGTACATGAACTGTGAACTTCCAGATGTTGAAGCTGGATTTAGAAAATGCAGAGAAACCAGAGATCAAATTGCCAATATCCATTGGATCATCAAAAAAGCAAGAGAGTTCCAGAAAATTATCCACTTCTGCTTTATTTACTATGCCAAAGCCTTTGACTGTGTGGACCACAATAAACTGTGGAAAATTCTACAAGATATGGGAATACCAGACCACCTGACCTGCCTCTTGAGAAATCTGTATGAAGGTCTGGAAGCAACGGTTAGAACTGGACATGGAACAACAGATTGGTTCCAAATTGGTGAAGGAGTACATCAAGGCTGTGTATTGTCACCCTGCTTATTTAACTTATATGCAGAGTACATCATGAGAAATGCTGGGTTGGAAGAAGTATAAGCTGGAATCAAGATTGCCAGGAGAAATACCAATAACCTCAGATATGCAGATGACACCACCCTTATGGCAGAAAGTGAAGAAGAACTAAAGAGCCTCTTGATGAAAGTGAAAGAGGATACTGGAAAAATTGGCTTAAAGCTCAACATTCAGAAAACTAAGATCATGGCATTTGGTCCCATCATTTCATGGCAAATAGATGGGGAAACAGTGGAAACAGTATCAGACTTTATTTCGGGGGGGGGGCTCCCAAATCACTGCAGATGGTGATTGTAGCCATGAAATTAAAAGACACTTGCTCCTTGGAAGAAATGTTATGATCAACCTAGACAGCACATTAAAAAAGCAGAGACATTTCTTTCCCAACAAGGGTTTGTCTAGTCAAAGCTATGGTTTTTCCAGTAGTCATGTATGGATGTGAGAGTTGGACTATAAAGAAATCTGAGCGCTGAAGAATTGATGCCTTTGAACTGTGGTGTTGGAGAAGACTCTTGAGAGTCCGTTGGACTGCAAGGAGATCCAATCAGTGCATTCTAAAGGAAATCGGTCCTGAATATTCATTGAAAGGACTGCTGCTAAATCTGAACTAAAATCCAACACTTTGGCCACCTAATTTGAAATAGTGACTCACTGGAAAAGACCCTGATCCTGGGAAACATTGAAGGCAGGAAGAGATGATGACAGAGGATGAGATGGTTGGATGGCATCACTGACTCAGTGAACATGAGTTTGAGTAAACTCTGGGAGTTGGTGATGGACAGGGAGGCCTGGCATGCTGCAGTCCATGGAATTGCAGAGTCGGACGTGACTGAGTGACTGAATGGAACTGAAGTGAACTGAAGATGTAAGATGGGGAAAATGGGACTAGTGTATTCACTGAAGAAGCAGTTGTCACTCATGTTAACTTAGAAGATGATGTGGTCGTGTCTGGTCATTCTCTGCCTAATGCCTCTGTTAATCTCTCTGACTATCGCTGTGATCTTTCTATTGTTTTGTTTCATCACAGTCAAGAGGGAGACCTCATCTGATTTTGATATCCTGTGATATTGTTTTTGTCCCCCAAAGGAACACCATGCCTTACATGAAAGCAACTAGACCAACTTCTGTGTGTCAGCTGTCAGGATTGCTGTATTCTTTTTCTTTAGAACAGCTTTATTGAGTAATAATCAACACACAAATTACACATATTAAATGTGCAAAATTTGATAAATTTTGATATATATACATCCTTGAAACCATCACCACAATCAAGAGAGTAAATACATTTATAAGCCAAAAGTTTCCTGATGCCACTTGTAATTCCTCCCACCCCTATCTCTCCATCCATTGGCAGCAACCACTGATCAAATTTGGTCATAAAATCATTTGCATTTGCTATTTTTATAAATTGAATCATACTATACATACTTCTTTTGTTGGGCTTCGTTCACTGTTATAGTACTTTTGAGATTCACTCATGTTGTTTGTATCCATAGAAAGCTCCCCTTTTACTGCTAAAGAATATCCCTTTGTATAGACATAACATTATTCATCTGTTGGTGAAGATATATGTTATCACTAGTTTTTGGCTATTACAAACTACACTGCTATAAAATTCTTGTACTAGCTTTTTTGTTGACATTTGCTTTTGTTTTTCTTAAATATCTTGGAGTGGGATGGCTAGATCATATGGTTGATACATACCAAATTTTTTACAAGGCTCTGGACTGGATTTTCCCTGTGCTTCATCAGTTAAGAATCTGTCTGCCAACGCAGAGGACACAGGTCCAATCCCTGGTCCAGGAAGATTCCACATGCTGCAGGGCAACTAAGGCTGTGTGCCACAACCACTGAACCCCAGTGCTGCAACTACTGAAGCCTGTGTGCCCTGGAGCCCATGCTTGGCAACAAGAGAAGCCACCACAATAAGAAACCTGTGCACTGCAGCTAGTGAGTAGCCCCCACTTGCCGCAACTACCCCCAGCACAGCCAAAAATCAATCAGTCAATAAAATATACATATGTATGTATGCATGTATAAACTCTGGGCTGTTTTTACCTTTCTCAACTTTTTAAGTTTTAAGTAAGATATCAGATATCTTAGAATAGGCCTTCCCAGATGGCACTAGTGGTAAAGAACCCACATACCAATGCAGGAGACATAAGAGATGCAGCTTCTATCCCTGAGTCAGGAAGATCCCCTGGAGGAGGGCATGGCAACCCACTCCAGTATTCTTGCATGGAGAATCCCATGGACAGAGGAACCTGGTCGGCTACATTCCACAGCATCACAAAGAATCGGAAGGTGGGGGGACAGGGGGAGGAAATGGTATTTGAAAACCACCTTTCAGCTAATCCATTTCATTTAAGATGAGATAACTGAGACCACAAAGACTATTTGAATGACAATAAGTAGGTAATAGATCCAGCACTAAATTCCTGGTATTCTAGTATTGAGGTCTTGCTTTGGTACCAGGATGAACATCTCTTTCTCTTTGAAAAGAAAAAACTTGAATATCAGATCAGAGTAATTATATTTGTATTCCAGGTCGTTTCATGGTGCAATCACTATGTTAGATTTTAGTTTATTTCAGAATGTTGCTCTCCATTATTTTTCTCATTATCCTAGGTCAGATCTCTCTCACTTTGTATCCACACTTCTGTAGCATTATCCTTCTCAGGCTCTATCCCCATTATATACCGGGGTGGGGGGGAGTGATGATGGTTTAGTTTTCTGTCACTGATTTCTTCTTTCCTACTCTGATGAATTCAGTCTCCTCTGTCTAGTTCTGAATACTGTCTCTCACCAGAAATCACTGATCATGTCACTCTTGGGTTTATCTAACCTCTGTAATCCTTAATCTCACCAGTGTCCTAAAGCATCTTATACTCATTGTCACATCCCTGATTTCATTTCACTACTGGAAATGCTTCTAAAAGATGTGCAGCCATAAAGCTGAATAGAAGCCTTTTCCCTTATAAAACAATAATGATTATAAATACAAACAAAATACATAAAACTAAAAATACAAACTTCATGTGATCAAGGATGTTTCCCCCAAACTAAATTGATGATGTTGGTTTTGATAATAATAGGCAGATATATTTGAATATTTCATTATTTTTGCTTAATTGACCCATTTTATATTGAGAATGATGGGCTATCATATGTCTCATTGCTATTTTTATGAACGCAATTTTTCAATTTTAACACTGACCTAATTTTAAATCACCAATTCTTTACTTTGATGGTATAGTCAATTTAACACTGTATTCCAAAATTCCATACTGAAAAGTTAAGAATAAGTTATTATAGGTTTACTACATATTATTTATTTTTTAAAGATTATAATTTTAATTTATTAGAAAGTAAACATTTGAATTCAAGTCAGTTCAGTCACTCAGTCATGTCGGATTCTTTGCGACATCATGAACCACAGCACACCAGGCCTCCCTGTCTATCACCAACTGCCAGAGTCTACCCAAACCCATGTCCATTGAGTTGGTGATGCCATCCAACCATCTCATCCTCTGTTGTCCCCTTCTCCTTCTGCCTTCAATACTACATATTATTTTTGTCTTTTTCTTACATTAATAAAAGGAGACTGCACAATGGTGGCATTGGCATTTTGAAATAATCGTGACTGCAATGGCTCTTAGTTATTTTGTTTAATGAGACTTGTACTTTAAGAGCTATTTGATGATTCAATTCTCCATTTGAACCTCTGTAAAAAGCCTTTCATGCAGCAAATGCTAGTATACTTGGCCTTTACTTGTGAGTATAGTCATAATCAATATTGGTTCTTGGGACTCTTTGACAGTACTTGGTGATGAGGTAAGTGATAGTCATCCAGATGATAAAGATTAAGTTTCTTTATATATTTTTAGACTGAAATCAAATTGAAATTTTCAATTTGTTAAAAAAATCATACTTTCTGTCTCCTAAGACTATGTCTAAGGAACAATAAATAGTTGTCTGGAGACCATAGGATTAAACATGGTTACCAGGTATTGTATTATATAGTATAGTTGAGAAACAGAGATGTTTTGTCAAAATCACCTCACTGTTTGTTTCATAGCAGAAAAAAATCGGACAAAGAAGATCACAGCAGACAATAGGCAAGTAGAAAAAGGCTTCCTCTACACCAAGGCCTTTCTATCTAGTCCCTTTAGAAGGTGGCTAGCAAATAAATTTCAGTATATAGCAAATTTTTCCCCATTTTTCAAAAAGTCATTTGCATTCTTTGTAAGTGCCAGGGACGTAAAGAAATGTGATGTGATTGCCAAGTTTTCTCCTTGCTTTCTCTGTAGATAATAACATCTGTTGTGCTCAGCAGTCCTTGATAACATAATTCTGGATTCACAGCAACAGATGAGAGGCTGAAAAATCTTTGGTGATTGCACTATTTATGTAATTCTAGAAGAATTCACCCAGCTAATAAATAAAATGAAGTTTTAAGGTGTCAGGGAACGTTTAACAGGAGGATTCCTGTGTGCTGTTTTCTGTCTCTCATAAATCCTCTGTTTCTTATCAGTTCCTGGCAACAGGAACAAGTGGAACAGCATGCCACTCCAAGGACTGAGGTCATAGGATGAGACACATGGATTTCCTTCAGTAAACATTCTTATGACAAAACTGCTTAGTCGAGACCCTCTTGAGATATGGATTGTCTTGTGACCTTACGACCATTGTTGATTCCTTGTTCCCTTGATAATGGTTGCTGTATGTTTGGTTTTGTGATCTTTATCATTGTTGAAAGAAATTCCTTGTACAACAGCCTATATATACTCACAGAAAAATCATTAAAGCACCCTTGTTCCATCAGAGCTTGGGTCCCCGTGTCTTTCGCTCTCTCTCTCTCTTTATCTCTCTCTCCCCCAGGCTAATTTTCTGGAGCATGGAAACCCACTGAGCTCACTCTCCTGCCCGGGCTTTCAATACCTCCTTGAGAGGATGGCCTGTGCCTTCGTGAGCTGTGCAAGCTCTGTTCTAGGGTTTTATTGGGTCTCTGTGTAAACCAGAGAATATTAGCTTCTTTCTCTCTTTCACTTTTTTATGTTCGACTCCGAATCACCAGTCCAGTCCACTAAAGGACCCCAAGAATAAGGCAGAGTAAAAATGGCGAAAGAAGCAAACAGAACAGGAAAAAGAGAAAATTAGAAGTACAAGAAAAGAAAATGAGAAAATACCCCCAGTGAGAGAGAATGAGAAATAGAGAGAAGACACCACCTAGAGAGTAAGATGAATATTCTCCTTTGGAGCCAATGGAAATATTCTATTTAATGGAAGCAATATAAATTGCAGTATTTTTTGTTTAATAATTGTGATTTACAAAGTTTTTTAAGAACATTCACAATAAAGTTTTAGTTGGTAAATACTCAATAATAGGATTCATAACATTAAAACTCATTGAGACTAAATTACAGATGATTCATATTGATGATAAAGGACAGGTTTTATGACTTAGTACCTTCATGACTTTTTAAACTGAACTCTACCTTTTACTCAGATCTTACCAATTTTTTCATCAATGTCCTTTCTCTGTTATAGAATCCAATCCATGATACTATGTTTTATTTAAGTGTCATGTCTCCTTAGTCTCCTCTGGTCTCTGATACATTTAAAAATACTTTTTGTATTTTTATTCATGACAGGAAAGTTTTAAAGATTAGTGATCAGATATGTAGACCGTCTCTGAATCTGGGTTTTTCTCATGTTCACATAATAATTATACTGGGGTTATAGGTTTGGAGGACAACACTCATAGACATGGAGTCTTCTTATCATTATGGCATATCAGCAAGGATATAATATTAACAACATGACTAATAACTGGTCATGTTTATCTACTTCATTTGTTTAAGGTAGCATAGCTATGAAGTTATTATTTTTTCCCTTTTCCATACTCTGTCTACACTCAATAGTGGAGGGAGAGTGAAATAAAGGTATTGTTGTCATTACTATTTAGTTGTTAAGTTGTTAAGTCATGTCTGACTCTTTTACCACCGTATAGATTATAACCCACCAAGCTCTTCTGTGCATGGGATTTCCCAGGCATGAATACTGGAGTAGGTTGCCATTTCCCTCATCAGGGGATCTTCCTGACCTGGGGATCAAACCTGTGTCTCCTGCAAGAGGATTCTTTCCAACCGATGCACAAGAGAAGCCCAGAAGAACAATTTAGTCACCTCCCAAAGTAAAAAGTGGAGAAGGCAATGGCACCCCGAGACTCCAGTACTCTTGCCTGGAAAATCCCATGGATGGAAGAGCCTGGCAGGCTGCAGTCCAGGGGGTTGCTAAGAGTCAGACACGACTGAGCACTTCACTTTCACTTTTCACTTTCATGCATTGGAGAAGGAAATGGCAACCCACTCCAGTGTTCTTGCCTGGAGAATCCCAGGGACAGGGGAGCCTGAAGGGTTGCTGTCTATCGGGTGGCACAGAGTCAGACACGACTGAAGCGACTTAGCAACAGTAACAAAGTAAAAAGTACCTACAAAATGATATTTTGAAATCTTTTAAGGAATATTCGTTTCTTCTTCACCATTAATTTATTTGTTCTATTGCTTATTTATATCAGTAAAGGCACATATTTTTGTCTTTATTTTTAAATTGAGTATACTTAATTTAGTGTTGTGTTAATTCCTTCTGTACAGCAAAGTTACTCAGTTATATACAAACACACACACACACACAAATGCACTCTTCTGCATTATGATTTCAGTTCACTCACTCAGTCATGTCTGACTCTTTGTGATCCCATGCACTGCAGCATGCCAGGCTTCCCTGTACATCACTGACTCCCGGAGCTTATTCAAATTCATGTCCATCAAATCGGTGATGTCATCCAACGCTCTCATCCTCTGTCGTCCCCATCTCCTCCTGCCTTCAATATTTCCCAACATCAAGGTCTTTTCCAATGAGTCAATTCTTCTCATCAGGAGGCGAAAGTATTGGAGGTTCAGCTTTAGCATCAGTCCTTCCAATGAATATTCAGGACTGATTTCCTTTAGGATGCACTGGTTGGATCTCCTTGCAGTCCAAGGGAATCTCAAGAGTATTCTCCAACACCACAGTTCAAAAGCATCAAATCTTCAGTGCTCAGCTTTCTTTATAGTCCAACTCTCACATCCATACATGACTACTGGAAAAACCATAGCTTTGACTAGATGGACCTTTGTTGGAAATGTAGTGTCTCTGCTTTTTAATATCCTGTCTCGTTTGGTCATAACTTTATTTCCCAGGAGCAAGTGTCTTTTAATTTCATGGCTACAGTCACCATCTGGGGGACTTTGGAGCCCCCCAAATAAAGTCTATCACTGTTTCCACTGTTTCCCCATTGATTTGCCATGAAGTGATGGGTCTGGATGCCAAGATATTAGTCTTCTGAATGCTGAGGTTTAAGGCAACTTTTTCACTCTCCTCTTTCACTTTCATCAAGAGGCTCTTTAGTTCTTATTTGCTTCCTGACATTAGGCTGATGTCATCTGCATATTTGAGGTTATTGATATTTTTCCCAGGAATATTGATTCCAGCTTGTGCTTCATCCAGCCCAGTGTTTCTCTTGATGTACCCTTCATATAATAATAAGCAGGGTAACAATATGCAGCCTTGATGTACTCCTTTCCCAATTTCAAACCAGTGTGTTGTTCAATGTCCAGTTCTACCTGTTCCTTCTTGACCTTCATACAGATTTCTCAAGAGGCAGGTCAGGTGGTCTGGTCTGGTGTTCTCATCTGTTTAAGAATTTTCCAGAGTATGTTGTGGTTCACATAGTCAAAGGCTTTGGTTTCATCAATAAAGCAGAAGTAGCTGTTTTTCTGGAACTCTTGCTTTTTCGATGATACAATGGATGTTGCAAATTTGATCTCTGGTTCCTCCGCCTTTTCTAAATCCAGCTTCAACATCTGGAAGTTCACAGTTCATGTACTATTGAAGCCTGGCCTGGAGAATTTTGAGAATTACTTTGCTAGCCTATGAAATGAGTGCAACTTTGTGGTAGTTTGAACATTCTTTGGCATTGCTTTTCTTTGAGATTGGAATGAAAACTGATATTTTCAAGTCCTATGGCCACTGCTGAGTTTTCCAAATTTGCTGGCATATTGATCACAGCACTTTCACAGGATCGTCTTTTAAGATTTGAAATAGCTCATCTGGAACTCCATCATCTCCACTAGCTTTTTTCATAGTGATGCTTCCTAAGGCCCACTTGACTTTGCATTCCAGGATGTCTGGCTCTAGGTGAGTGATCACACCATCGTGCTTATCTGGGTTATGAAAATCTTTATTGTGTAGTTCCTCTGTATATTCTTGCCACCTCTCCTCAACATCTTTTGCTTCTGTTAGGTCCATAAGATTCCTGTCCTTTATTGTGTCCATCTTTGCATGAAATGTTCCCTTGGTATCTCTAATTTTCTTGAAGAGATCTCTAGCCTTTCCCATTCTGTTGTTTTCCTCTATTCCTTTGCATTGATTGTGGAGGAAGGCTTTCTTATCTCTCCTTGCTATTCTTTGGAACTCTGCATTCAAATGGGTACATCTTTCCTTTTCTCCTTTGCCTTTCATGTCTTTTCTTTTCTTGGCTATTTGTAAGGCCTCCTTAGACAACCATTTTTCCTTTTTCCTTTTCTTTTTCTTGGGGATGTTCTTGATCCCTGCCTCCTTTACAAAGTTATGAACCTCTGTGCATAGTTCTTCTGGTACTCTATCAGATCTAATCCCTTGAATCTATCTGTCACTTCCACTGTATAATCATAAGGAATTTGATTTAGCTCACACCTGAATCATCTAGTGGTTTTCCCAACTTTCTTCAATTTAAGTCTGAATTTGGCAATAAGGAGTTAATGGTCTGAACAACAGTCAGCTCCGCAGTCTTGTTTTTGCTGACTGTGTAGAGCTTCTCCATGTTTGGCTACAAAGAATATAATCAATCTGATTTCAGTGTTGACCATCTGGTGATGTCCATGTGTAGAGTCTTTGAGGATGTTTGCTATGACCAGTGCATTCTCTTGGCAAAACTCTGTTAACATAAGAGATATGGGTTCAATCCCTGGGTTAGGAAGATCCCCTGGAGCAGGAAATAGCAACCCACTCCAGTATTCTTGCCTGGGAAATACCCATGGATAGGGGAGCCTGGTAGACTATGGTCCATAGGGTTGCAAAGGGTTGGACACGATTGAAGCAACTTACCACACACTTACCATTGCCCTAGAATCAGCTATTTCTGCAAGTATCACTGATTCTTTTTAATTGGAAAACGGTCTTTAGAAACCAAGATAAAAACCCTGGATTTGCTTGTTGCTATCTACGTATCATTGATTCTAGGCCCTTTCAGCAGACAGAGCTAAAAAAATATATGCATGTGTTCCCACCCATATGTATATGCATATCTATAATTGTTTCTTTCTCTATCCATTTCTATCTATATTAAGCTTAAAAATGAGTTCATACTGCTGTCTCCAACTCTAATCTGTTACTCCATGGATCATTCTAGACTTCTGCTCTTGCATATCAGTTACTTCTGTCATTAACAGTGAGAATTTACTTCCACTATGCACTATCCATTTATCTACTTATTCAACTAGGCTATCTACTAACTTGAGACTTAACATATACTGTTGTAAGAAACAAATTAACTAGAGTACAGTGTTTACACATCATTCATTTTGTCTTCAACTTTACAATTTTCAGCCAAAAACACTGAAACAGATTCTTTAAATGGACTTATGACCTTCTAAAAAATGAATTAATAAAAGGCCCAGAAAGAAAAATCCCCAAAGAAGCCACTACTGAAAAATGCTACCAAACATTTAACTGAGTTGATACCAATTTTCCATGATTTAAAAAAAAAAAAACAGAAGAGGAGAGAACATTTTGAAAGTCATTTTATGGGGCCAACCAGCACTACTATGCTACCAAAATCAGCCTGAAAGTGTTAGCTACTCAGTCTTTTCCAACTCTTTGCAACTGCATGGACTATAGCCCACCAGGCTCCTCTGTTCATGAGATTCTCCAGGCAACAATACTGGAGTGGGTTTCCATGCCTTCCTCCAGGGTATCTTTCCAACCCAGGAATTGAACTCAGGTCTCCTGCATTGTAGGTGGTTTCTTTACTGTCTGAGCTACCAGGGAAGCCCCCCAAATTAGCCTAGACTGATGCAAAAAAGTAATCTTTAAATACTTTTTTAGATACTTTTTTTTCTCTCATAAGCTTAGATGCAGTGTCTCAGCAAAACACTAGCAAACTAAATTAACAATATATAAAAAGAATTAGATATCATGATAAATACAATTTATTTCAGGTATGCAAGGCTGATTGAACATCAAGAATCAATGTATTCCATCATATCAACAGAGTAGGGAATAATCATATCAACTGATACAGAAAAGCACTTGAAAAACTCCAATCTCCTTTCATGAAAAAACTCTCAACAGTTTAAGAATAGAGAGGAGTTGCCTTAACTTGATAAAAACTATCTACAAAAAACCTATGTAGCTAAATCCTGCTTAATGATGAGTGACTCACTGCTTTTCCCCTAATATCAAGAAAAAGATAAACAAGTATACTCTTACTACTATTACTCAACATAGTACTGAGAATTCTAGTCACTGAAAAAAGGCAAGAAAATAAATAAAAGACCTACAGATTAAAGGAAGAAAAACTGCCTCTATTTGCAGATGACATAATTTTCTATGCAAGAATCCAAAGAAATCTACCAAAAAAACACACACAAACCCTAGAACTCCTTGAACTAATAAGTAAGTCTTCCAGAGTTGCAGGATACAAGATTAATATGTAAACATCAGTGGTATTTCCATACGTGCACAAGGAACATTGGGAAACCAAAATTAAAAACATAATACTACTTACAATCTCTTAAAGAAAATGAAAATCTTAGGCATAAATTTAACCAAATATATATATAGGATATATATGTTGAAAATTATAAAATGTTGATGAAAGAAATCCAAGGTCTAAATCAATAGAGAGATATACCTATGTTCTTGGATTAGAAAACTCAAGATAGTTAAGATATCAAATTCTCCTTTTAACTGATGTATAGGTTTAATGCAATTCCTATCAAAACTCTAGCAAAGCTTGATGTAGACTTAAACAAGCTTTCTCCAAAATTTATATGGAAGATAACCAAGACCTAGACTTGATGAAACAATCTGGACAAATAAAAATAAAGTAAGCAGTGGAATATCCATAATCTTCTGCAAAATTAATTCAAGCTGGCTCATGGGCTTAAATATAAAATGTAAATCTATAATACTTTAAGAAAATACACAGGATAAAATCTTTGGGCTCTAAAGGTAGACAAAAAGTTCTTATATTAAGCACCAAAAGCATGATTAATACAAGGAAAATGGGATAAATTGGACCCCATAAAAACAAAAAGTTTTGTTCTACAAAAGCATGTGTAAAGAACATGAAAAGACAAGCTATAGACTGAGAAAATATTTGCAGAAAACCACACATCTAACAAAGGACTAATGTCTAGAATATATAAAGAACATTCAACAGTAAAAAAATCCAAAAAAATCTAATTAGAAAATGGGCAAAAGACATAAAGAGACATTTGACTATAGATGACAAGAGAATAGATGTTCCACATCATTATTCATCAGTGAAAATCAACACCAAAGTATCCAAGTGTCAATTAATAGTATAGCATGATATGACTACACACCTATCAGAATGGCTAAAATTAAAAATAGATACAGCACCAAATGCTACCAAGGATAAGAAGAAACTGGATCCCTAATAAGTTGCTGGTGGGGATATAAAATGTTACAACCTGAAAAACTATTTGGCAGTTTCTTATAAAACGAACATGAAATTAACACAATAGACAACAGTTTCACTATTGGGCATTTATCCTAGAAAAACTAAACTTTATGTTTGCACAAAATCCTGTGCATAAATATTCATGACATATTTAATCACAGTAGGCAAAAAGTGGACTCAGCCTAGATGTCTTCCAGGTGAATGATTAAACACATTACAGCAGACACATGCCATGGAATACTACGCAGTAATAAAAAGAAACCAACTTGATACATTCAACAACACGGGTTAATCTCCAGAGAATTCACAGTGAATGAAAAAATCCCATCACAAAGACAAATAGTATGAGTTCATGTAAATGACATTCTCAAAATGACAAAATTATGGAAATGATGAAGAGTTTGGTGGCTGCAAAAGTTTGGTGATGAGATAAAGAGTGGTAGCAGGAGACACTGCTGCAGTTATAGAGTAATTTTTTATCCTTTGGTGATGGAACTATTCTGTCTTGTCTATGGTGGTGAATACGCAAAACTTAGATGAAATTAACTTGTAAATAACTAAATTGTCATTTTGTCACTAAGTCGAATCCAACTCTTTTGAAACCCCATGGATTGTAATCCATCAGACTCCTCTCTCCATGGAATTTCCTAGACTAGAATACTTAAGTGGGTTGTGATTTACTTCTCCAGGGGATAGTCCCAATCCAGGTATTGAACTCACATCTTCTGCATTGGCAGGCAGATTCTTTACCACTGAGCCACCAGGGAAGCCCTAAAAACTAAGTACACGCACACATAAATACAAGTGAAACTGGGGAAATCTGAATAAGGTTAAGAGATTGTATTAATGTCAGTATTCTTGTAATATTTTGCTATGGTTTTGTAAAAAACAACTGGGTAAAAACATTGAGAAAAACTGGGTAAAATGTAAAAGCGATCACTTTGTATTATTTTGTATAACTACATGTACATTTCACATTAGTTCAATAAAACTTTCAACTGAAAAATCAGTTGACTGTATTTCTGGGCTTTCCCAGATTCTACTTCTAGGCTTTCCATTTTATTCCATTGATCTATGTATCTGGCCTTTTGCCAACATCACATTGTCTTTATTACAGCAGCTTCATGGTAAATTTGGAAATTTTAAAACTTTTTCTTATATTTTTAAAATCGTTCTTGCCTATTTACTCTCCTAGCTAAACTTTAAAATAATTTTACCTATTTACAAATACAAGAATTTTGATTGGGATTTATTTTTCAATGCCGTTCTCCCATATAATCCCACCCTTGCCCTCTTCCACAGAGTCCATGAGATGGATCTATACATCTGCATTTCTTTTGCTGTCTCACATACAGGGTTATCCTTACCATCTTTCTAAATTCCATATATATGCGGTAGTATATTGTATTTTTGTTTTTCCTTCTGGCTTACTTCACTCTGTATAATAGGCTCCATTTCCATCCACCTGAGTAGAACTGACTTAAAAGAATTCTTTTTAATGGCTGAATAATATTCCATTCTGTATATGTACCACAGCTTTCTTATCCATTTGTCTGCTGATGGACATCTAGGTTGCTTCCAGGTCCTGGCTATTGCAAACAATGCAGCGATGAACATTGGGGTACATGTGTCTCTTTCAATTCTGGTTTCCTCAGTGTGTATGCCCAGCAGTGGGATTGCTGGGTCATATGGCCGGTCTATTTTCAGTTTTTTAAGGAATCTCCACACTGTTTTCCATAGTGGCTGTACTAGTTTGCATTCCCACCAACAGTGTAAGAGAGTTCCCTTTTCTCCACATCCTCTCCAGCATTTATTGCTTGTAGATTTTTGGATGGCAGCCATTCTGACTGGTGTAAAGTGGTACCTCATTGTGGTTTTGATTTGCATTTCTCTGATAATGAGTGATGTTGAGCATGTTTTCATGTGTTTGTTGGCCATTTTTATGTCTTCTTTGGAGAAATGTCTGTTTAGTTCTTTGGCCCACTTTTTGATTGGGTCATTTGTTTTTCTGGAATGGAGCTGCAGGAGTTGTTTGTATATTTTTGAGATTAATTGTTTGTCCATTGTTTCATTTGCTATTATTTTCTCCCATTCCGAAGGCTGCCTTTTCACCTTGCTTATAGTTTCCTTTGTTGTGCAGCTTTTAATTTTAATTAGGTCCCATTTGTTTATTCGTGCTTTTATTTCCAATATTCTGGGAGGTGGATCGTAGAGGATCCTGCTTTGGTTTATGTTGGAGAGTGTTTTGCCTATGTTTTCCTCTAGGAGTTTTATAGTTTCTGGTCTTATGATTAGATCTTTGATCCATTTTGAGTTTATTTTTGTGTATGGTGTTAGAAAGTGTTCTAGTTTCATTCTTTTACAAGTGGCTGTCCAGTTTTCCCAGCACCACTTGTTAAAGAGATTGTCTTTTCTCCATTGTATATTCTTGCCTCCTTTGTCAAAGATAAGGTTTACATAGATGCGTGGATTTATCTCTGGGCTTTCTATTTTGTTCCATTGATCTATATTTCTGTCTTTGTGCCAGTACCATACTGTCTTGATGACTGTGACTTTGCAGTATAGCCTAAAGTCAGGTAGGTTGATTCCTCCAGTTCCATTCTTCTTTCTCAAGATTGCTTTGGCTATATGAGGTTTTTTTGTATTTCCATACAAATTGTGCAATTATTTGTTCTAATTCTCTGAAAAAGACCTCTGGTAGCTTGATAGGAATTGCATTGAATCTATAGATTGCTTTGGGTAGTATACTCATTTTCACTATATTGATTCTTCCAATCCATGAACACGGTATATTTATCCATCTATTTGTGTCCTCTTTGATTTCTTTCATTAGTGTTTTATAGTTTTCTATATATAAGCCTTTTGTTTCTTTAGGTAGAAATACTCCTAAGTATTTTATTCTTTTTGTTTCGATGGTGAATGAAATTGTTTCCTTAATTTCTCTTTCTGTTTTCTCATTGTTAGTGTATAGGAATGCAAGGGATTTCTGTGTGTTGATTTTGTATCCTGCAACTTTACTATATTCGCTGATTAGCTCTAGTAATTTTCTGGTAGAGTCTTTAGGGTTTTCTATGTAGAGGATCATGTCATCTGCAAACAGTGAGAGTTTTATTACTTCTTTTCCAATCTGGATCCCTTTGATTTCTTTATCTTCTCTGATTGCTGTGGCCAAGATTTCCAAAACTATGTTGAATAGTAGTGGTGAGAGTGGGCACCCTTATCTTGTTCCTGACTTTAGGGGAAATGCTTCCAGCTTTTCACCATTGAGGATAATGTTTGCTGTGGGTTTGTCATATATAGCTTTTATTATTGGGATTCAATTGAATCTTTAAATGAATTTGGTAAAAAATGCACTCTCTGAAGCATTTGATTTTCTCATTCAGCAATATGGTATGTTGCTGGGTTTTGTTTTGTTTTGTTTTTCAAATATTTTCTCTTGTTTGTTCTTATTCATAGAGATTCTGCATTTTCATGTTAGAGCTATGCCTTTTAGGTTTTATGATATTGATACTATTATTGATTTCATATTTTAACTTCCATAGTATTTTCTGATATGTATGCAAGCAGATCTTTATCCTGACACTTTATGGAACTTTTTAATTCTAAAGGTTTTCAGTTCTTTTTCTTAGATCAAGTGTATATCTGCAGATGATAGCTTTCCTCTTCCTTCTGGAAAGCTTTATCTGGCATTGTGATTGTATATTTGATTATGCTGTTGCACTAATTAGGACTTTCACAGAACTGGAGTACAAGCCCACTAGCAGACTCTAGGAGACAGTGTAGAATAGAGAGCTCAGAAGTATCTCACCCTCAGGTTCAGAAGTATGAAGGAACTGGTATAGCTACACTCAAACTCCTGTCAATCACTGGTTGAGGCATCTATCTATCAGGTAGTATGGGCACTTCAAGCCTGTCCAAAGGTGGACAAAGCCGGCTCTGAAAACCAGAGAATTTTCTTGGGCAAAGGAAGTCAGGGACTAACATTTGGAAATTCAGAACTAAAATGCTTTGACAGAATATGAGTAAGGAATCAACAACATCTGTTTGAAAAGCTTATTTTCTCACTCTGCTACACTCTTCTCACAAATTCTCACTGCCATCCTCCCATTTGTCCTGGTTATACACACGCACATACATGGAAGGGAGAGAGACCATTCTCAGAAGCTGAAGAGTATCTGACTCTTCCTGAGTTTCCAAGGCAAGGATATCATTGCCATTCCCATTGATGATGTTCAGTTCAGTCATTCAGTGGTGTCCAACTTTGTGACCCCATGAATCGCAGCACGCCAGGCCTCCCTGTTTATCACAAACTCCCAGAGTTTACCCAAACTCATGTCCATCAAGTCTGTGATGCCATCCAGCCATCTCATCCTTTTCATCCCCTCTCCTCCTGCCCTCAATCCTTCCCAGCATCAGGGTCCTTTTCAATGAGTCACCTCTTCACATGAGGTAGCCAAAGTATTGGAGTTTCAGCTTCAACATCAGTCCTTCGAATGAACACCCAGGACTGATCTCCTTTAGGATGGACTGGTTGGATCTTCTTGCAAGCCAAGGGACTCTCAAGAGTCTTCTCCAACACCACCATTCAAAAGCATCAATTCTTCTGCGCTCAGCTTTCTTCACAGTCCAACTCTCAGAAAGCTTCTTGGTGAAAGTGAAAGAGGAGAGTGAAAAAGTTGGCTTAAAGATCAACATTCAGAAAACTAAGATCATGGCATCCAGTCCCATCACTTCATGGGTAATAGATGGGGAAACAGTGTCAGACTTTATATTTTTGGGCTCCAAAATCACTGCAGATGGTGATTGCAGCCATGAAATTAAAAGATGCTTACTCCTTGGAAAGAAAGTTATGACCAAACTAGATAGCTTATTAAAAAGCAGAGACATTACTTGGTCAACAATGGTCCATCTAGTCAAGGCTATGGTTTTTCCAGTAGTCAATGATGATGAATCCTAGACAAAATGACTTCCTGTAAACTGTTTTATTTGAGCAAAACATATAAATGAAATAGAGTTGTTCCACAAGAAAGAGGTTGGAGTGTCAGCAAGAGTGAGAAAGATGTGGAGCAAAACCTTTGAAAGTGTGGGGTTTAGTGACATCTGCTTCAGAGAGGCCAGTGACCTGCAGGTTCTCCAGGAGACTAGCTCTGGGCATAGAAGCTTCAGAGAATTATGAATATCTGTTCCCAACCTGGACCTCACAACCTATCTCTCATGTCCTTTAGAAGCAATAAGATAATGATTTCTAAGATTTCTTCTCTTCCAACCCTTTTAGATTCCTATTCTATAATAATTACTAAAATCCAAAGAAAAGTCCCTGCTCTTTAAATGGATGATGTTTATTTAGTTAGTCTTCTCTCTCTCAAATTCTGATGTCCTTTTCAGTTGCTGTTTAGTTGCTCGATCATGGCTGATTCTTTGGCAATCCCATGGACTATAGCCTGACAGGCTCCTCTGTCCATGGGTTTTCCTCAGACAAGAATACTGGAATGGGTTGCCATTTTGTACTCCAGGGGATCTTCCCAACCCAGGGATAGAACCTGCATGTCTTACATCTCCTGCTTTGGCAGGCAGATTCCCTACCACTAGCACCACCTAGGATGCCCATATTATAGCATATGATGTTGATAAAAGAAGCCTGAGGCAGGAAATTTTAAAGGAGCAAAATATTTACTATTAGATGGGCCATTGCTTAGACCTGTATTCATCACTATTATTTTTTTATAATTTTAAGTTAATATTTTTTAACATAATATTAATAAAATAATATTGAGCCTATGAATATAGCTAGGATTTAGAGTGGCAGGTATTTGTTAATAAGTATAAATAACAGAAAGATAGACAACAAGATATGAATCCTCAAGTAATGAAGTACCTCTTCAGATATATCTGAATAAAGCCAACGGTATTTTGCTTTCCAGTTGAAGAGTAAAATCCTTTTGAAAGCAAAAAGCAAGCCTTTTGAATTGGTTACAGTGGATGGCCAGGATGTTAGAACCTGGTAATGAAATGTTAATTAGCACTGCAGAGGTTACTACTGCTGTTGGCCTTTGAAACTGAAACATGGAGTACAGCCAATTTCATTACCAAAGCCCTCTGAAGAGAGAAAACAAACTTTCTGGTAGACTTCACTTTGTTTTCTCCTTTAAACACCTTATAGCTAATACCACACAAGATTCAAAGATACTGTTCAGTATAGGTGAAAGGTGAAGTTTTAATTCAAATATGCATTATAAATTGAGTACAGTTACTATTATAAAATTACCATTTGATTTTGACTGTATTTTACCAGCTTCCATCTTTACCTTATTTATACTCATCCATCCCAATAAAGCAAGTGGAATATAAATGGCACATTCATGTATATACCTGTATAGAGATGGGTTAACTCAGAAAAAGTGAGAATTTTAATTTAAAAAGTGAAATTTCCACTGGTGGGTTTTATCACTGGTATTGAAATTTAGAAGAATGTGGCAAAGAACTATAAATCAACCGCTGCTTTGAACAAAATATTTTTAGAATTCAGCAGGTGGTTGTAGACTTTAAGAAATGCACAACATGAGAATTGCCAGTTAAGTTTTATTTGGAGAAAAATGAGACTACAGCCCAGGAGGCAGCAACTCAGCTCTGAGAAACTGCTCCAAAGAGGTGGGAGAGAGGTCAGCATATATGTGATTTTGGTGAAGGGAGAGTACATGCAATCAAGCATATTTTTTTTTTCAAGAAAGTTTTTGTTAGTTAAAAGGAACAGTCATCACCGTGAAGGATTTTAATACTCTTCTAAATATGAAGAGATACAAGAATCGGGCTCATAAAATAGGCTCCTGAGAATATCTAACTATCCGAAGACCTGTCCTGCCAGTCCCCACCCCAGCGCAGAGTGCTTCATTTCTACTCTCCATCTTGCAGTCCTTTCAGGGGCTATGGAATGCCAGTGGCTATAGCAGCTCATGATTTAATCCTTGTAGACGTACATGGCAAGTGCCTATGGCAAGTGCCAATTTGTAGTTGATTGGTACAGCAATCATAGAAAGGTATGGGAGCCGAATTATAAAATGAGGTGTCCAATTCTTGTATTTCTTTATGTTTATTGCTAGGTAAGGTGGTTGTGTAATTTTTTATAAGAGTCCAATTAATGATAAGAATTTCTGTACTTAGTGAGCACTGGGATGTTAAAAAATATGGTCCTGAATAACACCTAGAATGGAGCATTTTAGATATGAATGGGGATGAGAAAAACATTCGCACACTAGTTCCTAAAGCATTGACCCAGTGTTTACATAAAGTAAAAATAAATAGCCCATTCAAAAATCCTTAGTCATGGAATGAAGAGGATTTTATAGGGGAAATAAACAAATTCAGGTGCTTAGAATATTGTACCAACATGCTCCTTATGAAGAAGATCTTTATCTGAAATAGAGCAGAGCAGCCAGAAATTATCTCCAAAAACCTGCTTCTTTGAGGATAGAAAGGCAAGGAAATTTCTGATAAGGTTTTTCATCTAAAACAGACTGTTTTATGAATGGAATAAATTTCAGTTATCTAGAAAACTTAGATTTTTTTTTTTAACCCGAATCAACCAGATGTCACAGTGAGTTCTTCTTTGATATTTCTCTCCAAGAGGGTAAATGGCTTTAAAGCCATCAGAACTATATGAATCACTTTAGCTCAAGGAATATCAGGACATGGACATGACCAGAAAGTAATTCAGGAAGCATGAACTAAGAAGAATCATTGTATGCCTCCCCCAATTCCTTCCCCCAAAATAGTTTTCTAAGATTTAGTGATGAATTAGTGATTTTAGCTCTAAATCATTGGTGAGCATTATCAAATCTAGCTATATTCTTCTTTAGTTGCTAAGTTGTGTCCAACGCTTTTGCAGCCCCATGGACTGTAGCCCACCAGACTCCTCTGTCCATGGGATTTCCCAGGCAAGAATAATGAATCAGGTAGCCATGCACTTCTCCAGAGGATCTTCCCAACCCAGGAATTGCACCTGAGTCTCCTGCATTGGCAGTAGAAATCTTTACCATTGAGTCACCAGGGAAGCACCATAGCTATATTACATGCTCTTTAAAAATGTCAGCATTATGTCTTTCATTCCACTGTTAACTGAACTTTTTCCCCTCATAAGAATTTCCAACCTAGGCAAATTATGTATCTTGAAGATGCAACTCTAACAGCAAATGGAGGAGAAAGGGACAATGGAGAATGAGATGGTTGAATGGCATCAGTGACTTAACGGACATGAGTTCGAGCAAGTTCCAGGAGTTGGTGATGAACAGGGAAGCCTGGCATGCTATAGTCCATGAGGTCGCAGAGTTGGACACCATGGAATGATTTCACTGAACTGAACTGAAAGTCTACTTCTATAATAGAATCTAAAAGTTTTGCAATCTGGTTCTTGCTATAATTACAAGGACTTTTTTATTTTGTTGTTTAAAGATCAATAGTGTTCCACTTCTTAATCATTTTGAGATCAATATTAAATAACCAAAGTAGCTCTTAAAAAGGCGATTTAGCAATAAATTTTCACCTAAACTAGAATTGGAATAAATTGATTATATTCAAGTCTCAGCAGTCTTCCTATGTTTTATGACATTAAACCACTGCCATTAAATTTAACACTACATAGGGTGACAGAACAAGGTAACAAATGTCTCCTATAGCTACTATGAAAGCCAAAAAGGGGATGTTTTGTGGAAAATACACACTCTTGAAACTTACTGCTGTAAATTGCAGAAGGCCTAAATTATTTGGGAGAAGATTAACCCAGTCAATAATTCATTCTGCTACTATAGGCAGCAGTAAAAGAGTCTTGGAGCCAGTTAATAGCATTGACAGTCATTGTGCGGTTGAGAGTAACAAAACAGAAACATGTGGCACTCTGTCCTTCCACTGTCAGACAAAAAGGGCAATAAAACTAAGTAAATAAAGAATATGACAACCATCACAAAGGCGAAGAGCAATGATTCTATTTTGTTGGTTTGCACAATGTTTGGTCTCCAGAAGTTCAGAAGCCCAATCAAATCGATATATTATACTTTATAGCACTTATCACAGTTACAATCAAAAAGTAGATTATCTAATTGGTAGCTTACCATCTGTATATCTTCACAGAATCTAAGTTCCATGACAACGTGGTCCACCTATGCTGTGTTTATCACAGTATTGTCACTGCCCAGCACTGTGTCTGACACATAGGAAACTAGAATATTCATTGAATAAACACAAGAACCAAATACATAAGTCATTCATTTGTACAAATATAAAATTGGGAAAACTTATGAGTAACCTCCCTAAAAAAATACATTTAAAACACTCATCAAAATGATAAAAGAGTCATCCTAAGTCCCATTCTTCAGTTGTGAATTTCTGCACTTGGTGTCTCAAGACTTGCTGCAATCCAGAGATATCCTGGAATCACCTCACATGCTGAATCAGAGCTTTGAGGCTTCAGACAATCCAGAGCAGCGGCATACCCTTCATCCAGAAATAGGAACTGGGAAAGATAGTCCCTTTGATTTGAAGAAGTTGGGGATGAGGATGTGGAAGAGTGAGTCTACCCAAGCAATTCAAGAACCACTACCACTCTCTTAATTTGCCCTACCTCCACTCCCCACTCAAAGCAGACCTTGAGATGTGTTTTATTTGGGAAGGGATCTAAGGATGCATAAATGAGGAAATGGAGAAAGCGAGACATGAGAGGAGAAAAGTCAAAAGAGGCCATGTTACAAAACAAGTTACTATTGTTACTGGGGCTCAATCCTGGTGGGAACACTGGGAAACTATGTGAAATATACTCTGGAAACAGGCATTTCTCTACCAACTCCAATCCTCAGTTGTTTGAGGATTGTCCTGAGTGACATCAACTTTCTGCATCACCCTGTTCCATCAGTGTACACCTAACCAAGCTCCTGTAGAACCAAAGGGCTCAGGTTGAGAAGCAGAGAGACTCAGGAGCTTTAGGTTGGAACCAGGCTCAAGGCCTCCCTGGTAGCTTAGTCACTAAAGAATTCACCTGCAATGCAGGAGACTGGGGTTCAATCCCTGGGTCGGGAAGATTCTTTGGAGAGGGAAATGGCAACCCACTCTAGTAATCTTGCCTGGGAAATCTCATGGACAGAGGAGCCTGGCAGGCTACAGTCCATGGGGTCACAAGAGTAAAACATGACTTAGCTACTAAACACCACCAGGCTCAGGAAAGACCGCAGGTGAACTCAGAGGCTGCTAAATTTTCTGACAGAAAATAATTGGCTTCTTGGGGAGGGGTATCTTTTGAGAAGAAATACAGGTAGAGAAGGGAAGTGGGGTGGGGCAACAGCAGTTTCTGCTCAGCTACTTTACCTGTGTCTTCTGTTATCATGTTTACAGTTTATCTCCATGCATTTATAACTGAAGCCTCATGAATATTCTGTGCTGCTAGAATTATTGATAACACTCCTCATTTTACATTTAAAAAATGAAATAAATAAGCATCTCAGCCAGGTTTCAATCCTGATTTTCTGACCTCAGATCCCACACATTTTGTGCCATATCACACCACCTCAAGAAGATAAGTTGGTTGCTTTCCAAATAAACAATGATACAATCAGTCCATGAGGTGCCAATGCTATAACTTATTTCAATGGTAGTTTCTGTTTCTTGCAGCAGAGGCAGAGAAGAGTGGCCTACATTTAAGATTGAGAGTAAAAATAGGGCCCATCAGGAGTCAGCTACAAAAGGCACTGTTCTAGGTTAAAAGAATTCTGTTAGAGAGAGCCACCAGAGTTTGACCAGTAAGGCATATTGAAATCGCTCAACTTTTCTAACAGAAAAGAAATGGCTTCTTGGGGAGGGGGGATCTTTTGAGAAGAAATACAGGGTCATTAACCAATTTGTTCAATAAGACCAAAGAAATGCTAGTAAATAGATAGCTGCATTCCCTGGAAACTAACGTACATTACAATCTCTCTTTCTTCAATAATCTGGCTATTGCTGCTAAGTCACTTCGGTCATGTCTGACTCTGTGCGACCCCATAGATGGAAGCCCAACAGGCTCCCCCATCCCTGGGATTTTCCAGGCAAGAGTACTGGAGTGGGGTGCCATTGCCTTCTCCGTCAATCATCTGGAAACATCTACAATACAATTGTTAGGGGGCTATACTGTGTTTAGTTGTATTTACCTTTGATCTCCAAGAAGCTGAATTTATTTTTGATTTGGGTCAGACTAATAACTTAGTCTATTTTTGTCTGTGGACTATAACTGCTGAGACAAATACAGTATGTTTTATTGACTTTGGAAAGCTTTCAGAAAACTATATGCCACATAGCTAAAATTTACACAAAGACTTTGACATTAGTTTTCATAGGTAGCACATTCTCCTAAAAGAAGATTTCAGCACTGAAGACAACTACTTTGTTTCTCCTATAGTATAACCCAGCTGGCGCTAGGGGTCAAGAACCTGCCTGCCAATGCAGGAGACCCAAGAGAGGTGAGTTTGATCCCTGGGTCAGAAAGATCCCCTGGAGAAGAGCATGGCACCCCACTCCAGTATTCTTGCCTGAAAAATCCCATGGACAGAGGAGCCTGGCGGGTTACAGTCCACGGGGCTGCGAAGAGTCAGACACGACTGAAGCGCCTTAGTCCACGGGGTAACATGGACATTGTGATCCTTTCTCCCAAAGTCCTTTCAAGGTTAAGAGTTTACAGTATCCCCATTAAATAAAGCATCTCAATACTGGGAAACTCTAAGAAAATCCTTCCAACTGTGCCAGCCCTATCTTTGACTTTTTTTGGTTACACTTGGGTATTCTAATATTCTTACAAAACTTGTAGAAGTTTTGGCAAAATTGTCTTATTCTTCCTGAGATATAGTAAGCTAGGGTACACAGGGATCCTGACTGTTCTGGGACTGATTAATTCTTTCTACATCAGCTGCTCTCCTAGTTTCTCCCTCATCTCCTTATTAGAACATTAATCAGGCAAAGCAGCAAAGTAAACACAGAGAAAGAAAATGTCACTCCACTTGGATTTCTCACTCCTTATGAAGAGACTGATGCCTTTTATAAAGAGTGATTTAGCATTTCAATCCTTTCCTTCCAGAAAGGGGACAAATAAATGCTTCAGGAGACTTGACAACCACCATTTTTCCTTTTATCAATTAATTAGTAATTAACAAATAGGCAGTCTCTGTAGAACCTTGGTTTTCTCAATTTTTCTATGGTTTGTGCTTGTATGTGTATATGTGTGTATTTGAAAATCAACTACTGGTATCTTTTGTTCAGAGCAATGTTAACAAAAATCCATTAAGATTTTCATATTGTTGATACAAAATTCACACCCCATATAAATAGAAAAGAGGGAAAGAGGTACCAGACAAGGAGGGATGGAAGAAGTTGTTTATCATTAATCAAGACAGACAATATTTCACCTTATATTTAACCTAGAGGGGTGGAATGGGGATGGAGGTAGGGGGGAGATTCAAGAGGGAGAGGACATAGGCATACCTATGGCTGATTCATGTTGATGTTTGGCAGAAACCAGCACAGTATTGTAAAGGAATTATCCTTCAATTAAAAATAAATAAATGTTTAAAAAGTTAAGACTCTGACTTTTTCACTTCCATCCACTTCAGTGTTATTTATTATTTGCCTTATCATGTATTCACTGCCATATTTTCTCATCAAAAATAAAATTTTGTTTTTGCTTTGGCTTTCTTTAAAAGAAAATCTTTTATATAAGTACATTATACATACAAAAGTGCATAAATCATAGTGTACATCTCAATAAATTTTTACTAACTGAACTCACCCGTATAGTCAGCACTCAGTTAAAGAACTAGAATATCATTAAAACTCTAGAAGCTTCCAAGGGACTGGAAGTATTCCTTTCAGTCACTACCCTGCCCACAAGGGTCACCACTATCCCAACTTCTCACCATACGTGTCTGTGTTTTAACTTTGCATAAAGTGAATAGTACAGCAGGTACTCTTATTGTGTCTGGCTTCTTTCACTCAAAAATATGTGATAATTATTCACATTTTTGTGTGTGGTTGTAAGTTATTCATTCTCATAGCTACATTATACTCTATTGTTTGAACATACTATGATTTATTTTTATTTTTACCCCTGAGGGATTTTTGCATGCTTTCTTGCTTGGAAATACTACCAAAAGTATTATAATATCCTTGTATATGCCTTTTGATAAATATATGTATATATTTTTATACATATACCTACAAATGGGTCACAGAGTATGTAAATGTTGCTCTTCAGTAGATACTGCCAAGTAATTTTCCAAAGCAGTTGTATTGTTAATAATTTACACTCCTACCAGCATTTGTTTTGCTTTCTTTTCCTATTGATAAGTAAGCAAAAGCATAAACAAATTTCACAAATAATTGTTATGAGAGGGGCTTCTGGGGGTAGAAGAGAATAGAGGAAAGAATCAAGGGAGAAGAGCTTCTGCTATTTTCAGTACAAAGATTTGGCCTTAACACATGGAGGAATGAGGTGTCTGGGGTCATTTAGAGGAGAGAATTTGGAATCTTCTGGGAGAGAACTTTTGCCAAAAGAAGAGTCAAATTCTGACAAACTTTGTTAGTGGAGGGATTTTTGAGAACAATATAGTACTTTTTAAAATCAAATTTCTATCCTGGTCTGGCCATACCATGTGTCCTGGGAAATGTGGAAAAGTGAATAAGCTTTATTCATGAATTTTTATGGCACTGGGTTAGGATTCCCTGGTGATTTAGATGGCCTGCCAGGATCTTCTGTGCATGGAATTTTCCAGGCAAGAAATATTGGAGTGGGTTGCCATTTCCTCCTCCAGGGGATCTTCCCAAATCAGGGATCAAACCTGTGTCTCTTGTGTTTTCTGCATTGGCAGGCATATTCTTTACCACTGCACCACTTGGGAAGCCCATCTTGACTTGCTAGGTACCTTTAAAAGGGAGAAATTCAGCCTGCTGTTTCAAGTTTTGAGTTTTTAATTAATCTATTCATTCATTCTTTCTTTCTTTCAACAGTTGTTTAATACTAACAAAGCACCAAGCATGGTGCAAGGTACTAAGGATAAAATAGTAATCCAACAGATTTGATTCCTGTATCCATTGAGCTTTATAGTTTATTAGGATTCTGTATAGTAATATTGACTAAGAAACATATTTGGTTGCATAATATCCTGGCATCCAGAATGATCTGACTACCTTGAGCACTCAAATTGAAAACAAAGTTCTCGATTGGAAGTTCATCTGGTAAATGTGGAATCAGAGCTTCAAAATAAGTGTGTTAAAGAAAAACAGAAACAGCTGTGAGTTAGCTCCCCTTGTAATAAAGATATTTATTTGTAAGGACATGGTCCAGTCAATAAGTGGCCTGAAATTAGCACATGTCATTTAATTTCCCCTTTTTATGTCCTTGTCTGTAAAGTGGCATCATTACCTGCTGTAATTTACTTTACATGGTTACTTTGGTCATCAGCAAATGTAATTTAACTCAAAGCACTTTAACAGTATAGTTTGGTAACAGTGTAAGATATCATTGCCATCATTGTAAAATGACAAATATTACTCAGTGTAGAATGATCAATGCAACATCTTCTACATTCACAGCCTATTGGTTAATAGGAAAATGGAGGCCTATTTGTTTCTATTGTTTTGCTTTTACACATTCTAGATTATCTAACACTAGAGTTGCACAAGGGGGATAGTTGACAAAAAGACTGAGTCTCTAAGATCTCTTTCCTCCACTTCATTTAACAAACGTGTAAACTTAAGTCCAGTTGGGTTCATTCATCCACTAGTGGTCCCAGAGTAAAACAAACAGGATGGCTGAAACTCATTAGAAGTGTCAAGCATAAATTGCAATAAAGCTAGTAGCTTTAACATAGTAGCAACACTTAAACACTATGCTAAGTACAAATAATGTGTAAGCAAGTGACTTGTGAGACATAGACTGAATTCTGAAGATGTGTTAAATAAATAGTAATTTGGTAACCTGTAAGATATGTTCAGCATAGAACAAATGCAACATATGATTGATAAAATCATATCTATTGAGAGTTAGGAAGGGATGGAAAGACCACATCATAGCCATTACAGATAGCAAAAAGTTGTGTTACTTTTTGCTAAATCAACCATCCATTGCTGAGTATAGTCCCATTCTCGCCCCCCATGTGCTCTACCCAGAAAATGTAGATAAAATCCATGACTATTCAGCAGGTTTACTGGAGAACTACAGCTATGGCCAGGTGTGCTTTACCCTGTGTCTCTCTGGTAGAGTCATGTGTGCCTGGGACCCCTTCTGTGTATGGTCTTCCTTGCTTGAGTGTCAAGTCTGGTCTTCATAACCACAATGATAGCAGGGAAGATGGTTTCAGGAGAGAGAGAGAGAACCATGGCCAAACCTTGGATTCAAGAAGTGTGGGGTTTTATTGCCACTGGTACCCTTTCCTACATATGTGAACCTACCCCATCTCTTTCCCCTTGCTTCTCATTGTGTGTTTTAAATTGTTTTCATGAACTGTGTGATTTGCACATCTTAATTTGGTCTAAGAGCCTTTCTCTCATGGCCTCTGGGGGAGCCCACATGAAGGCCACTCCACTATTTCACCAAGGTAATATGCCACATGATAATAACCAGATAACCTTTCTAACTCATATGGACCATATGATACCAATGATGTAAAGTAAGAAACTTAGTCAAACTGCCATCAGGAAAGCAAAACCTCTGACCTGAAATCTATGATAATAACAGAATATAAAAGCCTTGAACTCAAGTCTCAGAAGACTAAACAAGAATTCCATGCATTCAACCAGAATTCCCCATAAAATTGTTCACTCGTTTTCAGATTGTAAAACCATCAATGAGATGCTCAAATGTTTCAGTACACAAAAGAATAACATATCTATGTATACAGAACATTAACTTTTGCAAAGGATTTCAGGGTATCTACCATGTTTTTACCTTCCATTTTTGTGAAATTGAAGATAATGGAAACCAATATATTATTTTGCCTCTTGAGTAAAAAGCTAATGTAAGTTGATGAAGAAAGGAAAGAATACTTTCCAGAGCTATTTGTAATGTTCTTTTGAGCTTTCTCAAAATCATAGAAAATTATAGGTTCAGTGACAGAGAGAAAGAAAATGAAACTAATAGTTTCTGCATTTATCTTATTCCATTTTTTCTTGTTTATCTAATCCTGATTTCCTCATTAGGATTTAATAGCTTATAAAATGTTGGATTCTCGTAAAAAAATTCTTTATTATGAAAACTTTCCAACTTGAAGAAAATAGTGTAGTTAACTCATTTATCCAAAACCCAGAATTAACAACTTTTAATATTTTTCCATATTTCTCATGTAGTTTTGATTGAAGTATTCCAAAATAAACTGCAGATTTCATGATATTTTACTCCAAAATGCTTCCATGTACATCTCTAAACATTTTCTCACATAACTGTACTATCATTATCACACTTAACAAAATTAACTATTACTTCTAATATCGTCTTATACTTAGTTTATATTCACATTATTTCCAGTTGTCCCCAAAATGTCTTCTACAGCTGGTTTGTTTAAATGAGGAGTACATATTCTATTTATTTATGAGAACTCTAAAGTCATAATCTACAACAGCTGTCACACTTTCTTTTTCCATGACATTGATTTGTTGAAAAATACCAGGCCAATTATCCTAAGAGTGTCCCATTTTCTATAAGTTCCTTTTTCTTCCTGTTGACTTGATTAATTGGTTCTCTTATGCTCTGTATTTCCTGAAAATTAAAAATAAGATTTTTAGGTGTGATAATTTTTCAATTCAATTCAATTCAATTCAAATGGCAAGAATTCACCGTATGTGTACTAGGGACTTTTTATTGTATCACATCAAGAAGCATATAGGTCTGTTCTAAACTTTTACATTTCTTGTTTTCCCAAAGTTAATTGTTGATTACAAAATAATATTGTGTTAATAATCAAATTGTCATCAACTAAACCAGCCAGTTAGTAGATATTAACCATATCATATAATCCTGGTCCCTTGGACTGCAAGGAGATCAAACTAGTCAATCCTAAAGGAAATCAACCCTGGATATTCATTGGAAGGACTGATGCTGAAGGTAAAATACTTTGGCCATCTGATGCAAAGTGCTAATTCATTGGAAAAGACCCTGATGCTGGGAAATATTGAGGGCAGCAGAAGGGGGTGACAGAGGATGAGGCAGTTAGATAGCATCACTAACTCAATGAGCAGGAATCTGAGCAAACTCCAGGGGCTAGTGAAGGACAGGAAAGTCTGGCATGCTGCAATTCATGGTGTCGCAAAGAGTTGTACATGACTTAGAGACTGAACAACAGCAAAAACACACTGGTCTCTATTTGGGAACAATTACATCTTTCATTTGGCATTATAAAAGGAAGCATTTCTCAATTCAAATAAAATGTAATTGTTGGGGGAATAATTAGATACCAAGCTTTCATAGAAATACATTCCTTCTATAATGTGGTGAGTATATGCATTAAAAGACAAAGCTTCCTCTCTAACTACCTGGATCAGTCTTTATATACTGACTGTATATAATGTTGTTTGTTACTTTCTTTTTTCAGCAGTTTAGAACTCATGAAAAATATCCCTTAAATTGCCTGCCCTTGATTGCTAAAGTTACTTAATAGAGGAGTTTGAGAAGAGTTTTCCACTTACTACTTTTGGCATCTTTTGGAAAAGACGTCTTTTTCAACAAATTCATTTGCTACGCCAGCAAGCCAAAACTCAGAAGAAATACTGTTCTTCCCTTTGCTCATATTCCCCAGTTTATTCTGGCCCTCTAAATTAGTTTCTGGTTTTCCTGAATTACACACAAACTCTAAGTAGGATTTCAGTTAGAGATCAGAGTTTTAAACACACACTATAATTTTGGAAGAGTGATGCATTGTGGAAAACTTTTGGAGGGTTTCCCAGTCCATTGTCACCCCTTTTTATAGAAACCATCCCATTACACACACTCCTCTCTCCTCCTATGGTTATTTGATCCATTTAGTGAAAGTGTTAGTTGCTCAGTCATGTCTGACTCTTTGAAATCCTGTGAACTGTAGCCTGCCAGCCTCCTCTGTCCATGGGATTCTCCAGACAAGAAAATGGAGTGGATTGCTATTCCCTTTTCCAGGGGATCTTCCTGACCCAGAGATTGAACCTTGGTCTCCTGCCTTACAGGAAGATTCTTTACCATCTGAGCCACTAGGGAAGCCCTGGAGGAAACCTGTCAGAAATCACTGAACTTAAGTCAGAACCATGTAAAGCCAAAGCCATGAGTGAATTAGAAAATTGAAGCAGGACAAAACTGATCCTTAGAAAGGGTAAGGTTGTAAATTGCCCAAAAGCCCAGGAGAGATTGATGCCAAATTCCGTTTCTCTGTACCCTGGTGCTGAATTGAATATCGGAGACAGTTTTGGATGAAGAAGAAAAGGACAACTTTATTACTTTGCCAGGCAAAGGGGGACACAGTGGACTCCTGCCTCAAAAAACTATATGTCCCTCTCCAGAGGGTTTGAGGGCTTCCCAGGTGGCCCAGTGGTAAAGAATGCACCTACCAATGCAGGAGATGTAAGAGATGCTGTTTCGATCTCTGGGTCAGAAAGATCCCCTGGAGGAGGGCCTGGTAACCCACTCCAGTATGCATGCCTGGAGAATCCCATGAGCAGAGGAGCCTGGTGGACTACAGTCACAGGGTTGCAAAGATTTGGACAAAACTAAAGCAACTTAGCACACAGAGTATTTGATGAGGGGTTTTATAACAATTGTTGAAAGGTGGAGTTTCTGACAAGATTAGGGTGCCTGAACAGGGTTTCCACTCCCTTAACCTCATCTCAGGTGGTCCCTCTCCTACTCTAGATGAGCTTCTACAGTTCCTTTAATCTTGCCTCAGATGGTTTCTTGGTAGCTCCTCCTTTGATTAGCAACTGTTTGATTCTGCCCTTTGGAACTCAGGGAAGGACATGGAGGCTGGAGGTGAAAAAATAGGCCTCTGTACTCCATGCCTGGAAGCCCCACGGGGCCCTTCTCAGTTTCAAGAGCCTGAAGAAACAGAATACAATTCAGGTTTTTAAGGACAAAGGAAATAATCTCATTTTTTTCAATGACCAAGAGTCATTCTCTCACATATTTTCAGTTTCTTGTACCAGTTTCCATAGGATCTGACAATATTTTCTTCCTCAGTATTTCTATATGTTTACAATGTCACCTTGAGTTTGATTTGACCAATGGCAAGTTGCTTCCCACCAAAGAGGCTTGCAATGTAATAAAGGTAGATATCACTTCTTGGTTTTCTAATCTAGAAAATGACAGTAAATGGAAAGACTACCTTCCTCCTCTTTGCAAATCTTTGTTATGTCTGAAATATTTTAGCTTGGATAAGAAGAGTTGCATTTTCATTTTTTTTTCTTTTTTAATACCAAGAATTGCAGTACTTCTCCATAGAATTTGGTTTAGCTTCATTTTTTGGCCTCCATTAATTAGGAAGTTGATTAAGGTGGACTTTTGCATTCAAATGACTAGAAACTTAAAAATAAACTACAAACCTACATAGAACAATAGTTTAGAAGTTTGTAATATGTGATTTTCCATTAAACTCATGCTTCCATTCTAATTTCCAAAAATTATCTTCTCCTCCTCCCCTTCTCACCCTGTTTATCTTATGTAATCTTGTCTTATGTTACAAACTTTTCAAATAAATATAAGTAAATGAATTATATCATACCCGATTAGTTTAGCACATCAAAGATGTTTCATAAATACCTGTTGAGTCTTCTTTCACTTAAGGCCACAAATAGTCTTCTCAATGAAATAAGCAGTGATTCACCTAATAGAAGACTTTGGAGCCTTAAATAAAAGGTTCTTCCAAAAAGGTCTGTGATCATTATCTATATCTATTTATCTATATTTATATGTATTTTTCAAAGTTCTAAAATATTCAATGTATTAATTTAAATACATAAACACATTTTTAAGTAGTATTATATATAATATAATGCTTTATAATTTTTCTGCTCTCATTTCATGAAACACTTCAAATCCTTGATAGACATCTTCAACATCACTCACTAGCATTACTGTTCTTACAGAGTTTTTTTTAAAAACTTTATATTATGAAAGTTTTCCAACATACTCAAAAGAGAAGCTTATAATCTTTCATATACCTATTGCTTAGCTTCAACAACTATATGGATAGTTCTATTTCATCTGTATCTCTACCCATTTCCCTTCCCTGAAAATAAGCCTTATAAAATATAATTTGAATTAGATGAACTTACGATGCATTTTATCTTGAAAATATTAGATCAAGCCACATGAAACTGCTGATATTCTACCATTACTTTTGTTTATAGAAAGGCAATTTCATATAGCTCGCAACCATATGGTTCCTTGCTATTCGAAAAAGTAAGAAACAATGGGCAATCGAATAGCAATGAGTATTTCTGGTACCTGAATTGTGGTCTGTAAATATCATTTCTCATTAAAAGGAAAAGATTCTTTGGGAAAATGGCTAATTCTAGCTCTCAGGCAGGAAATGTGCAAGCTAAGCTTGGAATATCTTGCCATACCATAAAGCAAGGATATTGACAAAGTCCACTGGGATTGGGTTAAAAGGACTCAGAAGCCAATTTAATGTTTTTGATGATTCTTAAACACAAATTAAGACAAGAGCATTTCCTTTTCACATTTTCAAAACTATGTAAGGTTGGGGGATTTGACTTGAACTAGTTAATCAATAATAGCCTTTGTTGGTGATTTTCTCTTTTTCATTCTCCAGGAAAGCTACCTTACTCTAGAGGATTGATGAGTGTTGCTTCATTGATAAGCTTTCTTTCAGAACATTTAACACTTAACTCTGGAGAAGGTCAATGGGTTAGAGAAGGTTGTAATTTGCATTTCTTGCCAAAGGACCCTGTCTATTTGAATACAGATATGCTTAACTTCTTAGGAATTCTCTATATAAAGAGATAAATGTTCTTTAGTTTGGGAAAAAACTAAAACAAACCTGGATGAAGGTCATTACCACAAATATCTACCAAGTGCCTTAGGACACAGGGAAGCTCATTGTGAATCTAGTGATTACTGTAAGGGGAATTTAACAGATTCTTCTAAGATACTATCAAGTACCTCAAAGGAAACTGAATAATTATTTGTTTCTGGAAAGTCTGACCTCAATAGAAAATATAGATAAAATATTAGAAATGTGTATAGATGCTCCTGAATTCTTATATATGAGAACCAAGTGAAACAAAAGGCATTAGGGATTCATTATGAATTTCTCCTAGGCCACTTCTATCAGCAGACATATGCAGAGAAATGGGCCAAGTTATGTGAAACCCTTATCCATTCTTGCCAGCTGGTGTTTTCTATATTGGGCATGAGACAAGTTCTCTGGACATGAAAATTAATACTCAGTGGAGGCTTTTGCAGTATAGAATGCTTTCCACTAGGGAGGTTAGAAGATACCCTGCTGAGATATGTGGATAAAACTAGACTAAACTGGGAGTAAACCTTTTTCTTTGGCAAAACTATAAACTGGCAATGTTTTTTTTCCTCTGAATATATCTTTATTTTAGAATTGTTCCTTGTATTTTACTCCCCATATAATCAACTCTCTATTAATTCTACCTTCTAAATGTTTCCACTCTATCATTTTTTTTCATTGATGACCTTATATCCAGAAAGTCCTTATCACTCACTTGGCCTGTCCCTATAGCCTCCTGATACCATACTCTTCTGTTCCTGTTGATTATCAGTTTCTTTTACTTTGTTTCCATTTTGGCTGCATTGCATGGCTTGTGGATCTTAATTCTCCAACCAGTGATCGAACCTGCGGCCTAAGCAGTGAAAGCATTGAGTCCTAACCAGTGGACCAGGAGGGAATTCCCTTTTGAAACCAAGTCTCCCTAAAACTGAGTTGCTCTACCAAGGAACTGTCTATCCAAAATGTTATTCCCTTCTTTATCCAATACCTGTTCTCTTTGTCCAATATCTGGTGAGGGAAAGCTCAGTTGTGTCCGACTCTTTGCAACCCCATGGATTATAGCCCGCCAGACTCCTCTGTCCATGGGATTTCCCAGGCAAGAATACTGGAGTGGGTTGCCATTTCCTCCTCCAGGGGATCTTCCTGACCTGGGGATCAAACTCTTCTCTCCTGCATTAAAGGCAGATTCTTTATCACTGAATCAAAGAAAAAGGAGGACTGAAACCAAGCAGGACCCTGTGGGGCATTCCCTGTATGAATACTTTCCATGGTCCCATTTCTAGTTTGTAGAAAATAGGCTTCCTCCAACCTCCCAGGCCTTCCTTGAATTCCAGAGGGGAGATTCAAACATTTGCAAATCAGGGAATAAAGAAACAAAGGAGGAGTAATCAAGAAGCCATTGTGCATCCTCCAGGCAAGGTCCTGGTTCTCCTGAAGGAATATACCTAATAATATGAAGGAACTAAGGGCTTCCCTGGTGGCTCAGGTGGTAAAGAGTCTGCCCACAATACGGGAGACCTAGGTTAGATCTCTGGGTCAGGAAGACCCCCTGGAGGAGGAAATGGCAACCACTCCAGTATTTGTGCCTGGAAAATCGCATGGACAGAGGAGTTTGGCCGGCTGTCCCTGTGTTTGGGGTCACAAAGAGTTGGACATGACTGAGCAAAGTAGCTAAGGACCCCATGCAGGTGGAGGATGGCAACTTCAGGCACAGCACAAGATTCCTGGGTCCACCACCCTGTTACCTCACCACCCACCAATCAGAAGAAAGTCACACAGCCTTCAGTCCTCACCCTAAATTTAACCTGTAAAAACTTCTCCCTGAAAACCATAGCAGAGTTTGGGGTTCTTGAGCCTGAATCTCCTGTTCTCCTTGCTTGACCTTGAAATCAACCTTGCTCAGCTCTAAACTCTGATGTTTTGGTTTGCTCTGGGATGGTCACATGAACTTTGTTCAGTAACACTTTCATTACAATTGGTATCCACACTTTATCTTGTTCTTGTTGCAAAACATGTATCACTGTCAAAATCTCACTCTCAAGGCCAAATTCCAATTCCATCTATTTCATGATCATCAGTAAAGTTAGTATCATAATTTCTAGTAGTTCCCTAGCACTTCATTTGAACCACTGTACCAATCTGCTTTATTTCAGAGTTTTCTGCCTTTTACATGCCTAATCACCTGCCTATGATACGGCAAATTTTAGGAAATGCTTCTAATCTTGTGTTCCCCACAGTATCTATCACAATGTTTTATACACTGTATGTAATGATAAATGTATTAAATTGAATTGATTTCATTAAATGTAAAAGAGGAAAAAAATTAAGACATCTTTTGTTTACATCACCAATTTTCCCAGGTCCACTTTCCATGTTGATCCCATGGTGAATTAATTCCTGGTAAAAAATCTTTTTCTGTCTTTGTATGGATATCTCCAGTTACTGCCACAATTTTAATACACTGAATGCTTTTCTTCTTAAAATTACCATGTAGTTGAGAAATAGAATGTGGTTGTTAAGCAAGTGGGCTTTGGGGCTAGGGAAATGATTGCATTCTGGCTCTGCCCTTTAATATCTGAGTGACCTTGGTCAAGTTATTTAACTTCCTTGGAAGATTAGTGTTCTCCAGGAAGTGATAGAGTTTAGGCTATAGGATATTTATTTAGGAGGAGCTTGGTATCAACATTTGTGGAAGAGATGCAAAGGAAGAAGGAATGGGTGAGAGGAGAAATCTCATTGCAATGCAAACCCAACAGCAGCCTCCCCTCCAGGAAGGTCTCTGGAACTACAAAGGTTCTACAGAGTTGGCTCAAGTTGGATCCAGATGTCAGACCTTTATGTTCCCAGTCATTAGATGTGGGTAAATATTTGACAACTAGCTCTCTGGGGGATAAATAAATGACTAATCTGTATAGTGTTTGCTGATTTTCAAGATGTAAATACTCCAGTCCATGAGTATTTCAAGCTACCAACATGATGTCATAGGGCTTCCCCAATGACTCAGTGGTAAAGAATCTGCCTGCCAATACAGGAAACATGGATTTGATCCCTGGTCTGGTAAGGTCCCACATGCCATGGAGCAACTAAGCCCTGTGCGTGGCAACAGGCTCTTGAGCCTGTGTTCTAGAGCCTCTGAACCACAACTACTGAGCCCACTCGCCTAGAGCTCCTGCTCCACAGTGAGAAACCAGAGCACTGCAAGGAGGAGTAGCCCTGACTGGCTGCAGTAAGAATAAAGTCCCTACAGCAACGAAGACCCAGCACAGCCCCCACCCCCAAATAATGAATAACTAAATAATTGTTTTAAATGATGCCACTCTCCATGATATTGGGAAGAGATATACACAATTAGCTCAGGCAGTACATGCAGGTTCCAGCACACACTAAAAGGGTATAACCTTGGATGAGACAGCTCTCTGCAACCCAGGTGATCCAAGAGGCTGAAAGGTGAAATGTGTCTGCAGAAAGCACTCTGAGCAACTGGGGAAACCAGTTGTTCATTGAATGGGGATCTGGGTGATATAACATGATATCTACCACAACCTCTGAGCCTTAATTTTCTCATCAGAAAAATTGAATAAAATTGAATAAGACTAGTGTCTAATGCATACAGTGGCTGTGAAATAACATTAGAAGATATATATTCATATGTTAGAGGAGTGTAAGCTATCATCATTATCAATATTTACTTGGGACTAACAAAGACTACCTCCTTGACCAAACTTTAATCAGGCTCCTCTGAGTTCTCTTTTTGATCAGGCCTAGTCTTTGGCCCTATCTTCAGCCTGCCTAGTCCAGTTTTAGCAAGAAGTTACTAAGTCTGTTTAGAGAGATGCTGCACCCTTGATATCTGGTCACCTGTGATAACTGATCAGGTCCCTCACCTCTACCCCCACTTTTAGCCTGCCTTCAGCAAGAATCCCGTTAAGTCAGTTTATCAAGAATACTTCTAGCCTTGACATTTCTTCTTTATTAATTTTTATTCATTGATCCCCCTTCTTCTCATTGGCTATAATCCCTAATCGCCTTTACTGAATCCACAGTCGAGCCTGATGTCTCTGCAATAGTTTTGACAACTATCATACTGTCCTGATATCATACTGTTCTGAATGAAGTTTTCCTTACTATTTTATGAAGTGTCAGAATATTTTTTTCTCTAACAGGACACACTGTGCAGTGTGACATTATTACCTTTAGGGATACCATGACATGAACCCAAACAGTACCCACAGAGGGAGCACCACTCTCTCTGAGAAATTAGAGTGACCATGGACTGCTAGAATTCTGACAAGGAGGATGCATGACCAGAACCGAAGCATTCACTGTAGAAAATAGACTCCAACCCTACTGAAGAGGAAAAGTTAAAATTTTACATAACCTCCTTTTCCTTCTGTCTCTGTAACTCAGCTTGCCCCTTGCAAAGTCTAGGTCACGTAGGTCATATAGTCTCATAAAGTGGGGACTTACAACACTAGAACCTGGAATTTATCTCACTCACCCTTGTCCTGCTGTTTGCAATTGCACAGCCCCTGCAAGCCTGCTTAATCATGCCTGTCCAGGTCAGGCATCCCCCTCCCCATCTTGATTGCTATTCCTGTACATAAAACCCTTTATTTTAAACCAGCCTATTAACAGCTAGTGTTTTCCATTACAGTTTGTCTATAAAAACTCTGTAATCCCTTTGTTTGGGGCTCAGAGCTTGGAGTGTTAACTCCTCTGGGCCCACCAATGTAATAAATCTGAATTCTCCAACTCTCCAAGTGTGGTGCTTGGTTTCTAGATTACTAGTTTCTATAACACTACTACTATTACCTGTGTAACCAATACAAATTGGTGCTATGACACAACATGACTCTTTTGTAAACTGAAAGCATCTGGTTAAGGCTGACAAGACATCCAATCTCAGTTGTCTTGTTTGAGATTATGAAATCCAGAAAATATGGGTAAGAAGCTACTTGGCACTTCCTGTCTGTGCTTTAGCCTTTCTATATCCCTTCCCCTTTAGAGAAGCTCAAGTTTAATTCCTCCATGGGCCTAATGCCAAAAACTTGGCCCTTGTGTGCTGGTGCCAAATCAAATCTCAGAGATAGTTTTGGGTGAAGTAGAAAAGGATAGCTTTACTGCTTGCCAGGCAATGGGGGATACAGCAGTCTCCTGCCTCAAAAATGGTGTGTGCCAACCCAGGAAGCTCCAATACTTTGTCCACCTGATGCTAAGAGCCGACTCATTGGAAAAGACCCTGATGCTAGGAAAGATTGAAGACAGGAGGAGAAGGGGATGACAGAGGATGAGATGATTGGATGACATGACCGACTCAATGGAAATGAGTTTGAGCAAGCTCTGGGAAATGGTGAAGGGCAGGGAGGCTTAGCATACTGCAGTCCATGGAGTTGCAAAGAGTTGGACATGACTGAGCAACTGAACAACAACCCAAGAGTGTTTGGTGAGGAGTTTTATAGCAGTGGTTCAAGGGCAGGGTTGCCAATAAGGATCAGGGTGTGTACGGGGCTTGCAATCTTTTAATCTGGCCTCAGGTAGCCTGATGAGTTTCTGTCATTCCTTTAATCTGAAATGAAGAATGCAACATTTGGAAGGATTTGTTGGAGATTTTAGTTCTGTAAAGAGCTCAAAAATATTGTTATGTGTGTATCCGTTGACAAGGAACCAGGACTCTGCCCCAATGTCGCACTATTGTTTTTTGGCGGTTCCTTCCTTGTCTCTGGCTGCTCTTCCTTCCCTGATGAACAATTGTTTAAATCTGCCCTTTGAAACTCAGGGAAGGAGGCTGAAGTCTGTTCTCTACACACAAGAAATGGGAGAGAGAAAGGCTATGTCCAGGAGTCTGACAGGGTCTCGCTCTGTGTTTCAGGCCTAACATTCCTTATAAGGGCCTGGGCAAGGGTTTCTTTCAAGGCTATATAAAACAATGATTAGCCATTTCTTGCCCCTAAGGTGAAGCTTAGAAGATCCTAGATCTTAAAACAGTTTTGGTTGTTCTTCCCAGAAGGAGACAGAACTAAAAAAAAGTACTTTAGAATCTTGTCTCCTACTACAGCAAGAACAAGGCAGACACTGAAATCTCCATAGACATTCCTGACACATTGGCCTATATAGTAAGTTTCAGCTTTTCTTGCCATCCTTTGAAATATGTTTTTTTTCTTTTTTCCCCGCCTTTGACTATAATAGTGAATCCTAACATCTTTAGCTGAATTACTACAAGTAGTAAAAAGGAAGTGGACTTTAGACCCCATAATTCTCTCTCCAGGACTCTAATCACATTTTTCTCTCTGGATAGGCAGTTTGTCACAAGCATTTCCCTTGAGGGACCTTATTAAGCATAGAAAATTGTCCAGGAGTGTTAGGGGACTCATACTTCTTGCTCTTACTAAAGTGGAGGCAGAAGTTCGAGGTACTAGGAAATTTTAGTGACTGAAATCCTTAGTGACTGAAGGTCAAGTCTTATAGCCCCAAGGGTAACTTGTGTGTGGACCTGGAGGCAAAAACATTTCACTTTTTTACTACAACTCTTCTCCCCTGGGGCAAAATAGAAGATTAAAGTATTTGACAATAGTTATATTTAACAGTTTTCAGAGCTCTTTTAACAAAAAATAATCTGTGGACTTGTTTAAGAAAATAAAATCATGTAAAGAATCTTCATCTTGAATCTGTAAAACCAAAATAAAAGTAAATATTATTAGGTAGTAAAGTTCAATAGCAACATCATACCCACATGTGATATATGGCATACAAGGCCAATACCAGTATAGTAATTCCTTGCCCACAACACATCTGTCATTTAAAAATAATTAATTAATTGATTTTATTTTTGGCTGTGTTGGGTCTTTGTGGTTGCACATGTGATTTCTCTAGTCCTAGAAGAGCAGGGGTTACTCTCTAGTTGTGGTGCACAGGCTTCTCATTGCAGTGGCTTTTCCTGTTGCGGAGCAGGGGCTTTAGGGAACAACGGGTTTGGTAGTTGTAACACATGGGCTCAGTAGTTGTGGCTCCTGGGCTCTAGAGAACAGGCTCAATAGTTGTGTCACACAGGCCCAATTACTGTGTGTGGGATCTTCACACCATGGCATGTGGGATCTTCCCGGATCAGGGACCAAATCCATGTCTCCTGCATCTGTAGGCAGATTCTTTACCACTGAGCCACCAGGGAAGCCTGAGTCTGTTCGTTTTTGAAATAAGATTAATAACCTAGAATGTTAAAACTCAAAAGGACCCTAAAGATATTTCTTAGATGAGAAACTGAGGTTTAGAGAAGTTAAATTACTTTCTCAAATATATTTCACTTCTAGGAACTCATGGCAACCCTTGTGTATCTAGGAAATTTTTCTCTACCTCAAAAATTACTGTTTCAGGAAAACTTGGAAAATATTTGACTTTATTGCTGCCCTCATGCTATTAACAAGACAAAAGGTACATGTTTTTCTAGTTCTCAAGATTCAGGCTTTACCCCACAGGCTGAGAAAATTTATTCATACTAACCAACAATTGGAAGCAACCCAAATATCAATCACCATAAGAATGTATGGGCTTCCCTGGTAACTCAGAAGTTAAAGAATCTGCCTGCAATCCAGGAGGTGCAGGTTCCATCCCTGTGTCAGAAAGATCCCCTGGATAATGAAATGACAACCATTCTTGCCTGGAGAATCCCATGGACAGAGAAGCCTGATGAGCTACAGCCCATGGGATAGCAAAGAGTCAGACACAACTGAGTAACTAATGTTTCAATACTTCAAAAGAATCTGTAAATGCCCTCTTGTACAGTCATATGATAGAACATTATTCAGCAATAAAAACTAATAAACTACTGATAAACATGACATTATCAGTCAGTTTAGTTTAGTCACTCAGTCTTGTCTGACTCTTTGCAGTCCCATGGACTGCAGCATGCCAGGCTATCCTTTCCATCACCAATTTCCAGAGCTTTCTCAAACTCATGTCAATCCAGTCAGTGATGCCATCCCTCAATCTCATCCTCTGTCGTCCCCTCCTCCTCTTGCCTTCGATCTTTTCCAGCATCAAGGTCTTTTCCAATGAGTCAGTTCTTCATATAAGGTGGCCAAAGTATTGGAGTTTCACCTTCAGCATCAGTCCTTCCAATGAATATTCAGGACTGATTTCCATTAGGATTGACTGATTGGATCTCCTTGCAGTCCAAGGGACTCTCAAGAGTTTTCTTCAACACCACAGTGCAAAAGCATCAATTCTTCAACCCTCAGCTTTCTTTATAGTCCAACTCTCACATCCATACATGACTACTGGAAAAAACCATAGCCTTGACTAGATGGACCTTTGTTGGCAAAGTAATGTCTCTGCTTTTTATTATTCTGTCTAAGTTGGTCATAACTTTCCTTCCAAGGAGTAAGTGTCTTTTAATTTCATGGCTGCAATCACCATCTGCAGTGATTTTGAGCCAAAAAAAAAATAAAGTCTGCCACTGTTTCCCCATCTATTTGCCATGAAGTGATGGGACCAGATGCCATGATCTTAGTTTTATGAATGTTGAGCTTTAAACCAACGTTTTCACTCTCTTCTTTCACTTTCATCAAGAGGCTCTTTAGTTCTTCTTTGCTTTCTGCCATAAGGGTGATGCCATCAGCATATCTGAGGTTATTGATATTTCTTCCACAATCTTGATTCCAGCTTGTGCTTCATCCAGCCCAGTGTTTCTCATGAGGTACTCTGCATATAAGTTAAATAAGCAGGGTGACAATATACAGCCTTGACGTACTCCTTTACCAATTTGGAACCAATCTGTTGTTTTATGTCCAGTTCTAACTGTTGTTTCCTGAAATTAGATTAATGGTTGTCTATTGGAAGTACTTTCTCAGGTGATAGACATGTTCTGTATCTAGTTTAGAATATTAATTATACAGATGCCTACAACTATTAAAACTCATTGAGCACCAAAGATTTGTGCTCTGTGTGTGTATTTATAAAAACAAATATAAAACAAATTATTGAATAGAACCATAGGAATATTCAGAAGAACCTTTTGGTCATTTCACAACATTAGATTCATTTTAATGAAAAAAACAGATGAATCAATTTATAGTTGAGTCATTTTTTGCTTCTAATCCTTGTGATCAAATTCTTGGCTCTTTCGATTTCATCACCATATATGCTTTTGGATTGCAATGGTTTTTCAATAAAGACATTGTCTATATCATGTGGATCAACAGATTTTTTTATATACTGGCTTATTCTTTTCAATAAATGAAGTGTATTTTAGAATGTCTAATTTTACCACCTCTTCCTCATCACTTATATCAATTAGAAATGTTTTTAGCTGCAGGTAATAGCTAACTCTACTAAAATGGCTTTAAACAGTCTTATTTATTTAATAGAAAGCCCTGAAGTGGGTGGTCTTATAGGTAGCCCAGTGTTTTAATGTACTGAAGACACAAGTTTTCTCCACTTCTATTATGCTTTTAGTTCAGCTGGTAAAGAATCTACCTGCAATGCAGGAGACCCAGTTCAATTCCTGGGTCAGGAAGATTCACTGAGAAATGATACACTACCCACTCCAGCATTCTTGGGCTTCCCTTGGGAGCTCAGAGGATAAAGAATCTACCTGCAATGCAGGAGACCTGGGTTCGATCCCTAGGTCGGAAAGAACCCCTAGAGGAGGGCATGGCAACCCACTCCAGTATTCTGGCTTGGAGAATTTACGAAGAGTTGGACATCACTGAATGACTTTCACTTTCACTTTCATTCTGCTGTTAACAGGATTATAGTTTTCTACCTGAGCTTGTTGCTTCTCCTCAAGTGGGTCATATTTGCTTCCCAAAGGAAGACTTCTTTAGCAAAAAGAAGGAAAAATAACTTTTGAGTGAGCAGCCAATAGCAAACGTCTCAATTTTAATGCCATATTTTAAGAAAATATAAGTCGGCCCCATCTATCATATGCAAAAGGACAATGTTATAAACAGCAATATAATTATAGCTACTCAAATGAATACTGGTATAATTACAATTAGAGTGAGCATAGTTGCTGACATGCTTCTAACCCATGAAGCCTCCTTCATAAAAATTCAGTCCAAATCACACCTCATATACTATTTCCTGTTTGCTTTTTCTCCTCATCATTGTTTCCAAAAATTCCTTGGCTGGTCTTAAGCATTTGTATTCAAATTCTTGATAACTTGAAAGTTAGCTTGCCTCATTCTATTTTTTAACATCCTATAGACATTTTGATTGGAATGGGATTGCATTTCCAAATTAATTGAAAATTGCATACAGTTTTGGGTATATGTGAAAACACTTTCTCTGTACATTGATGAATCTTCCAATCAACAAGATCCTTAAAGGGGCTGACATTAAACAACTTGACAGGGATCAAGTGGTTGTACCATTCAGAATCAATGGAAATAAGAAGAATGGAATTATAATACATATTCATCAGCAAAGGTATAGAGAACTGGGATATGACCTGGCATTAAATTTTCCACTATTCATAGTGACTCCTTAATTAGGAGTTTCCAAAATAAAATAAGAGTAATAAGGTTTAGCCTTGAAGGACTATTATTTGGCACTAAAGGAATATTATTATGCTGCAAGTACTCATCTACTGAGATAAACTCTGTATTCAGATATCACCACAATAACAAAAGTGAGGTCTAACATTATCCATAAGAGACATGTTCCTCTTTGCACAATAGATCAGCATTCTCCTACAATGAGTCACTCAGCTTCCCTCTGTAGCTATGATTTATTGTGAGAATTAAATTAGATACTGTATAAAGTGCTTGATATATTGCCAGACATGTAGTGTGGGCTTGCTAAGTGGTGACTATCACTATTAACAAACCAATATAATGGTGAATAGTATTAGTTTCACTTTCTAGTTGTGGGTAATGAGGCTCAGTCTCCTTAAATAGCTTTTACTAGGTTTGTTCCAGAGAATACATACCTCCTTGACTCTTAATTTATGCTATTCCATACCTCCTTGACTCTTAATTTATGCTATTCCCACTATATTTTGCTGTCTTTGATATGTACCAGTATCTTAAGCTGGGTAAGCCAGTTCTCAAGCTCTCTTTGTTAAAGATGATTATATCAAGTTGGCAATTACCACCCCCACCAAATATATATTGTAACACGAATATTCTTGAAAAAAATAAGGCAAACTACTTGTTTTGAAAGGGTCCTGAAAAAGTGGAATCTGTAGACATGAAAGTTCTAATAAACATCTTCAACTACAATTATTTGATTTTGAGATTGTCATAGAATCAGAGGTTATTAGACCTTGGAGATCACTTGGTTCATCCCTTAGAAAATTCCCCATAGAATGATGACATCTGAGCAGGGGAAGAACTTGTCAGAGTTAACACTTTGGTGGATGTGGATTAGAATCCAGTTTACCTGATTCCCAGTCTAGTCCAGTTCACTGAATTAATATTATGGACAGAAAATGTGAATTAGACCAATTTGGGTATGAAAACCATAAGTAAAATTAAGAACAATTATGCACTTCATTGTATTTAAAATTATTTTAAACATTGTTTTAGGTTTTAATTTTTTTTCTGTTTGCGAATTGTTTTAATACATCTTTGATATAGACAGTTTGCTTTTTGCTTCCAGTTTTATTGAGATATAATTGACATACAGTACTGTTTAAGGTGTACAGCATAATGACATGATTTATATCATGAAATGATTCTCACAATAAGTTTAGTAAACATGCACCATCTCACATGGACAGAAAATTAAAGAAATAGAAAAAAAAATTTCCTTATGATGAGAACTCAAGATTCACTCTATTAAAAACTTATATAGGACACAGCAGAGTTAATTATTTTAAGCATGTTGTAAATTATATTCCTAGTATTTATCTCATAACTGGAATTCTGTATCTCTTGACTACTTTCATCCAGTTCTCCCTTCTCCCATCCCCTAGCTCTTGTAATCTCAAAGCTGATCACATTTTCTATGAATTTTTTGAAATATAATCGATCTAAATGTTATATTAAGTTCTGTTATATAATAGAGACATTTGGTATTTCTAAACATTTCAAAATGATCATCACTATAAGTCTAGTTAAAATATGTCACAAAGATATTACATAGCTATTGGATATATTCCTCACTTTGTACATTTCATATCTGTGACTCATTTCATTGCAACTGGAAGCTTGTGTCTCTTAATGTCCCTCAGTTCAATTCAGCTGCTCTATTGTGTCTGACTCTTTGTGACCCCATGAACCGCAGCACGCCAGGCCTCCCTGTCCATCACCAACTCCCGGATTCCATTCAAACCCATGTCCATTGATTTGATGATGCCACCCAACCATCTAATCCTCTGTCATCCCCTTCTCATCCTGCCCTCAATCCTTCCCAGCATCAGGGTCTTTTCCAATGAGTCAGCTCTTCACATCAGGTGGCCAAAGTATTGGAGTTTCAGCTTCAACATCAGTCCTTCCAATGAACGCCCAGGACTGATCTCCTTTAGGATGGACTGGTTGGATCTCCTTGCAGTCCAAGGGACTCTCAAGAGTCTTCTCCAACACCACAGTTCAAAAGCATCAATTATTCGGCACTCAGCTTTCTTCACCATCCAACTCTCACATCCATACATGACTACTGGAAAAACCATAGCCTTGACTAGATGGACCTTTGTTGACAAAGTAATGTCTCTGATTTTTAAAACGCTTTCTAGGTTGGTCATAACTTTCCTTTCAAGGAGTAAGCATATTTTAATTTCATGGCTGCAATCACCATCTGCAGTGATTTTGGAGCTCAGAAAAATAAAGTCAGCCACTGTTTCCACTGTTTCCCCATCTATTTCCCATGAAGTGATGGGACCAGATGCCATGATCTTAGTTTTATGAATGTTGAGCTTTAAGCAAAATTTTTCACTCTCTTCTTTCACTTTCATCAAGAGGCTGTTTAGTTCTTCTTCACTTTCTGCCATAAGGCTGGTGTCCTCTGTATATCTGAGGTTATTGATATTTCTTCTGGCAATCTTGATTCCAGCTTGTGCTTCCTCCAGCCCAGCATTTCTCATGATGTACACTACATTTAAGTTAAATTAGCAGGGTTGCAATATATAGCCTCGATGTACTCCTTTTCCTATTTGGAACCAGTCTGGTGTTCCATGTCCAGTTCTAACTGTTGCTTCTTGACCAGCATACAGATTTCTCAAGAGACAGATCAGGTGGTCTGGTATTCCCATCTCTTTCAGAGTTTTCCACAGTTTATTGTGATCCATGCAGTCAAAGGCTTTGGTGTAGTCAATAAAGGAGAAATAGATGTTTTTCTGGAACTCTCTTGCTTTTTTGATGATTCAGCAGATGTTGGCAATTTGATCTGTGGTTCCTCTGCCTTTTCAAAAACCAGCTTGAGCATCTGGAAGTTCATGGTTCACGTATTGCTTAAGCCCCTCACATATTTCTAAATATACAATTTAAATTTACAAGTCACTAATGACAAAATAAAATAAATAATAAAGTTTTATTAATAATATAGTTTTTCAAGACTACTTAGATTGTAGTTTGCATTTTAACATACACAGGTGTTATAATAAGTATCACTGAAAAAAAATTAAAACAATGTAGAAGTAAACAGAGCAAACCCTTCCTATATTTCCACTCTATTCCTCAGCAGTAATCACCTTGAATAGTGTGGTGGATTTCTTCCATTTTACAGACAATTAATTTATATACATGATTTTTAACTTGGTAGATTAACATTTGAATCATTTCCACTTGTTTCTTCAAAAGCAGTACATCTCGGTGAACTTTCTGTGTCAGTACAAATAGATGTAATTCATTCTTTATAACTGCTGCATATACCCAGTGGCATGGATATTCCAAAATTTATTTGATTATACCCAATTGATGGTCATTTAGGTTGTTACTAATTTTTCACAGTTATTATTCTAAAAAACATTGCAATTAATCTCCATCCACAAGCTTATTTGTGCATTTGTGTGCCAAGTCTTTCTCAGACATGGCTACCAGGAAAAATTTAAACATGTTTACATAATGCTAAATTTTCCTCCAAGATGATTTTGCCGATTTATACAACTGCCAGTAGTGTATGAGAAACTCTGACTCTTCAAAATTATGCTAATTTTTGATATTATTAATCCTCAGTTTTTACCTGATGGCCCAATAATGATATTTCTTGCTTTTGTTCATTTGAATGCTTATAATTATACAACATTAGATCAATATTTATATTTCTTCTTTTTGTATACTTTTTACTTTTGTGTTAATTGTGTTTTTCATACTTTTTTGTAGGATTTCTTTACACATTCTTGATATTAATCCATTTTAGGTTATATGTCAATACTGGAGTGGGTTGCCGTGCCCTCCTCCAAGGGATCTTCCTGACCCAGGGATTGAACTCACATCTGCATTGCAGACAGATTATTTACCCACTGAGCCACTTAGGAAGCCCCCATCTTCTTTCAAGGATTTGCATTTGGGGGGATATGAAATTTTCCTTCAATTTACAGGTGATAAAATTAGTTATTCTTTTCCTTTTTTATGCTTATGTTTTTCTTACTTGAAGCTTTTATTTATTTTTTATATTTTTTTCCTTCCCTGTTTATTTATTTATTTATTTATTGTTTTTGCCATACAATGTCATGATATCACCATGGGTTTACATATGCTTCCCCTCCAGAACCCCCCTCCCTCCTCCCTCCCCCCAGGGAAATCTCGCTGCACCAGCCCCAAGCATCAGTCCTGGGCTGGCGATTGATTAGACATATGATAATTAACTTGTTTCAATGCCCTTCTCCCATATCATCCCACCCTTACCCTCATCCACAAAGTCCACGAGTCTATTCTATACATCTGCCTACTTGAAGCTTTTAAAAGGACACTTTAACTTCCACTTTTATACCTTGGATTTTTATGTTAACTTTCTTATCCATCTTGCGTTGATTCTTGGTATATGTAAATGTGGAGGATTCTGTGGCTTAGTTAATAAAGTTGTAGAATTATGTTACAAAGTAATAGGCACTCAGAAAACAAGAACTCAATTGCCAAAAGAATAAAAAATATGAAGATAAGAAAAAACTTCCCATTTCCCCCAGAGGGGCTCTATTCATTTTTTAGGGTCATAAGCCTGTCCACATTTTGTGTGAGGATTTATATGTTTGCACACATTTCTTCAGTCTCATTTATATTCACTATTTCTCCTGCCTTATGTTAATTTGTATTTACCATATTTTGGCTTTTTTTATTGTCTTTCCTGCATTTTGTTGAATTTCAGCTTCTCTTTGTTTACTGTTCCCCTACAACACATCCAATTTCTATTATTTCAATTGAAATTTTACTATGTATGAAATATATATGTGACTTTCTCTATATTTATATTTAAATATGAAAATGCAATTAACCATTAACTATGGCATCTATCTCTCTATGACAAAATCTTAGCATGCTTTTACTTATTCCACCCCATATCCTTGCTTCAGAAATACACACACACACACACACACACACACACACACACACACACACTCACATACACATGCTTCCCACATTCAGTTGAGATTCCCTGGAGTTTTCAGTCTAGACTAATATTAAATTCTGTGACATAATCAGCAAATATTTAAACAGAAATAAAAGTTTGGCTACTGTGCTTGTCAAAATGAAAAACAAATCTCTGGAAAGGAAGATATTGACAT
>ML664653.1:0-14396 GCA_007570785.1 Antilocapra americana | reverse complement strand
AAAGGAAGATATTGACATCAAGAAAAATAGAGACAGAGTATAACTATTCAAATACTTTTTTGTAAACTGAAAATTTCAAATGTGTTGAATGTCCACCATACTGTATTTTCACACATGAGAGAATGTATGTGCATATATATATGCATATGCATATATATAAATACATGCATACATTTATGTGAGCACACACACGTACAAGAAGGTTCACAGCAATGTTATTCATAAAAGCCAAAAAGAGAAAATAATCTAATTGATGAATACATGAAGAAAATTTTGTATATCCATACAATGAAATATTACTTGGCCAAAAAAGATGAAGTACTGAAACATGTTTCAATATGGATGAACCTTGAAAACATTATGCTAAGTGAAAGAAGCCAGACAGTAAAAGGTCACATATTGTATTTCATTTTGTTAAGTATATGGAATGGGAAAATTCACTGAGACAAGAATCAGTGGTTTTCAGGAGATGGTGAGAGTGTGGAATTGATACGTAAGGGTTTTATTTTGTGATGATATAGATGTTTTGGAATTAAATACTGGTGATAGTGGCATGACTTTGTGCATATGTTTTTTTTTTTAAATCGCTAAGTTGTATACTCTTAAATTGTTCAAAAGGCAAATTCTATGTTATGTGAATTTTATATCAAAAGTCTGTTCAAAAAGTGTAAAATTAGTGTAATGTATTACTATCAGTGAAAAAGTACAAATATTAAAGTAAAAACTTAATAATCTTTTCATCCCATTCTCCTGCCTCTTAAACTTGAAAACTAATATTTGCAGCCTGGCATGAGTCCATTCACACATTTTTTCACTCTGCCCACACAAATATAAACATACGCATATGTAGGCACACAAGTATTTTTAAAATTATTTTGTTTATATTAGTGCTGATGGAATCATACCATATGCATTATATCATTTATATTATACTTCATGGACATCCTTCAAGTCAATAAATATAGCTCCAGTTTATGCTTTTTGACAGCTGCATAATGTTCCAAACTATGGACTGGCAAACTACAGTCCATAGAGTTGTACAGAGTCTGACACAACTGAAGTGACTTATCACACATGCCATGTGCATTAGTCAGGTGCCTCCATAGCAACCAAAACAATAGAGGGTGTATGTGTGTGTGTGTGTGTATATATATATGGAGATTTTTTAAATAAAGAATACGCTTTCTCAATTATGGAGGGTGATAAGTTCCAAGAGCTACATTTGGCAAGCTGGAGACTCAAGAAAACCAAAAGTATAGTTTCAATCTGCATCTTAAGGCTTTAAAGCCAGGAGAGTTGATTGTTTAAGTTCTAGTCTGAATGGTGGCAGACATGAAACACAGGGTCCAAAGGCTGGAAAGAATCAATGTACCAGCTCAAAGGCAGTCAGACAGGAGGAGTTCCCTGTTACTCAGTCTTTTTAGACCTTCAACTGACTGGATTAGGTCCACCCACATTAGGAAGAGAAATCTGCTTTAGCCAAAATATTGAACTTAATCTTACCCCAAAACATCCTCAGACATGCCCAGAATATTTGTTCAAATATCTGTGCAGCTTGTGGCCCACTCAAGTTGACACATAAAATTAACCATCATAGCATGTATAGACCACTACAATTCATTCAATTGTTCATACATTGTGGACATTCTGTTTCTTCCTAGGTTTTCCACTACTACAAATTTACTGTAGGAAATCATACACATGTGTACACATACATACACATGTGCACACGTGTGTATATGTCATTATTTGTGTGTATATATTGGGTGGACTCTGGGAGTTGGTGATGGACAGAGAGGCCTGGCATGGGGTCACAAAGATTCAGACATGACTGAGTGACTGAACTGAATTGAACATGTATATATGCATGTAAAGCAAACTTTTGTGTTTACTTCCATAGAATAAATTCTAAAACTTTGATATTGTTAAGTCAAAGACATACATATTTTTTAAAAAAAATTTAAAAATTAAATAGAAAAAAAATAAAAAAAATTAAATAGATATTGACAAATCTGTTTCCAAAACTGTTGTAGCAATTCAGATCTAGAAGTCACTTTCTTAAAGTCCTAAATCATTGCTGTTTTGGCATTCTGATGAATAAAAGTATATTTAATTTTGATTTAATTTGCATTTTTTAGGTTGCATTTATAGTGCCTTTTGCCATACTTTTCTTTTTGACTTTTGTCTTATAGTGGGCTTAAATGCATGTGCATGCTAACTTGCTTTAGTTGCGTCTGACTCTGTGCAACCATATGGACTATAGCCCACCAGGCTCCTCTGTCCATGGGATTCTCCAGGCAAGAATTCTGGAGTGGGTTGCCATGCCCTCCTCCAGGGGATCTTCCCAACCCAGGAATTGAACCCACATCTCTTATGTGTCCTGCATTGGCAGGAGGATTCTTTACAACTAGTGCCACCTCGGAAGCCCAGTGATTTTAAATAGTCTTTTCCCAATATAACTTATAAATTCCTGCTTTCTTTAAGGTGATAATTCTATCCCACTGTGAAATTATGCAAAAATCCTCCATTTAAAAATGTTTTTATTTTTTATTTAACTTGTGAATTCATCTGACATTAATTTTTATATATTGTGTGAGGTAAAGATCTGTCAGGGAACATTTAACAGGAGGATTCCTGTGTGCTGTTTTCTGTCTCTCATAAACCCTCTGTTCCTTATCAGTTCCTGGCCACAGGAATGAGTGGAATGGCACGCTGCTCCCAGGACTGAGGTCATAGGATGAAACACATGGATTTCCTTCAGTAAACCTTTTCCTTATGACAAAACTGCTTAGTCACAACCCTCTTTTTGAGATATGGATTGTCTTTTGACCTTACGACCATTGTTAATTCCTTGTTCTCTTGATAATGGTTCCTCTATGTTTGGTTTTGTGATCTTTATTATTGTCAAAAGAAATTTCTTGTACAATAGCCTATATATACTCACAGAAAGAGTACCCTTGCTCCACCAGAGGCTTGGGTCCCCATGTCTTTCTTCGTCTCTCTCTCTCTCTGGCTAATTCTCTGGAGCGTGGAAACCTGCCGAGCTCACTTTCTTGCCTGGGCTTTCAAGACCTCCTAGAGAGGACTGCCTCTGCCTTCGTGAGTGATGTAAGCCCTGTTCTAGGGCTTTATTGGTTTTCTGCGTAACCCAGGGAATACTAGTCTCTTTCTTTCCTTTGCTTTCTTATCGTCGACTCTGGACCACCAGGTTCTGGTCCATTAAAGGACTGCAACAAAGATCCAGCCTTTTAACTCCAGATGGAAAATCAGTTATGCAATTACCTCCAGTAAAATAGATCTTCCATACTTAATTTAGTTAGAATAAAACCTTTATCATATGTAAATCTTCACATTTATTTGGATCTAATTCTGGAATTTTTGTTCTGTTTCACTAATACGTTTGTTTATTCCTGTGTCATTTCAATACTACTTTGAGTATAGTCGATTTATAGCTACCTGGTAAGGTGAGTTCCTTACCCACTACTTTTATTTTTCATAATTTACTTAACCAATGTTTTGACTGTTACTCTTTTATATATGTTATAAAATAATTTCTTATCCAGTGCACATAAAAGGAATGATTATTAAAATTTCAATAATGGCCATCATTAATGAAGGGCCTACATGTAAATAAAGTTGCTTCAGTCATGTCCTACACTTTGTGACCCTATTTATATAGGGTCACCAGGCTTCTATGTTCACGGGATTCTCAAGGCGAGAATACTGGAATGGGTTGCCATGTCCTCTTCTGGAAGAGCTTCCTAACCCAGTGATCCAACCTGTGTCTCATGTCTCCTGCTTTGGCAGGGGGGTTCTTTACCACTGTACCACCTGGGCAGCCCCAATGAAGGGATAACTTATACTTTTATATAATATAAAGTAGTGTGTCTTCCTTCTCTAAGTGTTGCTTTACATTCTTCAATATAATCTTATATATAAAATTTCATTAAGTTTTAAAAATATATATATAATCTTCATTTCATATTTAGACCTTCCTAGTTAAATGTGAAAATGTTAATTGTTCACTTGTGTCTGACTCTTGCAACTCCATGGCTCTCCTCTGTCCATGGAATTCTCCAGGCAAGAATACTGGAGCGGGTTGTCATTCCTTCTCCAGGGGATCTTCCCTACCCAGAGATCCAATCCAGGTCTGCTGCATTGCAGGCAGACTCTTTACTTTCTTAGCCACAAGGGAAGCCTAGTATTAATGTATTACTAGATAATTTCCATATTAAAATGGCTATTGCTAAAACATAAATAAAAAGTACTGATTATTTGAAAATTACATTTTTACCCAACTATTTAATATTAAATTTAACAGTTCTAAATTTCCTTGACAGTTTTGGACATAGAGGTTTACCAGTTCTTTCTATAGATATAGATATAGATATATAACAACTAAAGCTCTATACAACTGTATCTCCATATAGTTGTTGTATAAATAATTTCACTTTTTAAAACATAGATTTTTTTTAACTGTTCTACTATTTTACCATAGGAATATATTACTTTTTTAATAAGAAATAAAAACTATTTCACACACAGAAAGCTAGTTTTAAAGTTGATTTTTGCTAAAAAAATAAAAATCAATTGCTTTTTCAGACAAAAATAACTGTAAAGATTAATATGAGAGTTGAACTTCAAAATAAATAGAATCTCTAGCACTAGCAGGAACCATTACTATTGACTAGAGTTGCTGAATATGCTTACATTATTTAGAGTCAGTTTTCCAGATTTTTAGAAATGGTGTCTTTGGTCTCATAAAAAGGAAAAGATAAAAAGGGAAAGAACAAAGAGAAACAGAAATAATGCAGGCAACTACTTAAAGCAATCTAGGTATATGAAGTAGATATAATTGTCACATCTGCAGGAGACCATTCTAAGTTTGTATTGTCATTCATTGCCTACTTCCTCATGATTAATGCCATGCATCTGTAAAAGAGTAGACTTGGGGTTAGAAGTGCAATTTGTTTCTACCCAATAGAACAGAGTCAGCAGGTTCACTTGAGGAGTGAAAAGGAAATGAAGACTTACTTCATCTCTACCTTAATGGCTGACCAGTTGAGATAAACAAGCCATTTCCCATTCTCCCATTATTTAAAATCATTGGTCAGGATCACAATCATGTTTCCAATAGTTAAGAAGAATCATCACACTAATTAAAGAAAGATTGGTTTACATATGAGAATACTGTGGAGGAAACTCCTTTGTATTTAATGGATTTACTTTAAATACTTAGTCTTGATAATTCTGGGTAAACCAGAAATACAAGACCAAAATGTGCCAAGAATGAAAAGAATAACTCTATCTTACATATACACAGATATTGGTTACTCTTTTTATGAATTGGAAAACATCTGAAACAATAATTCTTAAAAGTAATGTACTTTCACTATTTCCCTACCCTATCTCTCTATAATAGAGTGTGTGTGTGTGTGTGTGTGTGTGTGTGTGTGTGTGTGTGTATGCATGCACTCAGTCATTTCCGACTCTTTGCAACCCCATAGACTGTAGCCCTCCAGGCTTCCCTGTCCATGGTATTTTCCAGGGAAAAATACTGGAGTGGACTGCCACTTCCCACACCAAGGGATCTTACTGACCCAGGGATCAAACTCACATCTCTTGAGTCTCCTGCATTGACAGGCAGATTCTTTACCACTGCACCACCTAGGAAGCCCATTCTTCTAGAATAGATAGTCACAGATTTTAAAAAATATGTTTATTTATTTGGGCTGTGCTGGATTTTTGTTGCTGCTTGTGGGCTTTCTCTGGTTGCAGTGAGCAGGAGCCACTCTCTAGTTGCTGAGCATGGGCTTCTGATTGCAGTGGCTTCTCTTGCTGCAGAGCACGGGCTCTGTGGCACAGGCTCAGTAGTTGTGACCCATGGGCTTAGTTGCCCCAAAGCATGTGGGATCATCCCATACCAGGGATCAAATCAGTGTCCGTTGCTTTGCAAGGCATATTCTTAACCACTGGACCACCAGGGAAGCCCACAAACAGAATTTTTAAATGCCTTTTACAACAGTGAATTTCTATTGATAGTTTAAATATTACATAACTCAAGTGGTAGGCTTATAGCAATCTTATTTTATTCTGTGTCATGATTGATTGTAACAAGTCCCTTAAGAAAACATTTATATACTCATAGCCAGAAATATTAATTGATCATTTGTATCCTCAAGGCAAAGAATATCATAACCATTGATAGCAGCAGACAACAGATATACCACAGGCTGGTCAGGGCACAGCCATTACTTTGCCGACAAAGGTCCATCTAGTCAAAGGTATGGTTTTTCCAGTAGTCATGTATGGATGTGAGAGTTGGACTGTAAAGAAAGCTGAGCACTGAAGAATTGATGCTTTTGAACTGTGGTGTTGGTGAAGACTCTTGAGAGTCCTTCGGACTGCAAGGAGATCCAACCAGTCCAATCTAAAGGAAATCAGTCCTGAATATTCATTGGAAGGACTGATGCTGAAGCTGAAACTCCAATAACTTGGCCACTTGATTCAAAGAACTGACTCATTGGAAAAGACCCTGATGTTGGGATAGATTGAAGGCCAGAGGAGAAGGGGATGACAGAGGATGAAATGGATGGCATCACCAACTCAATGGACATGAATTTGAGTAAGCTCAGGGAGTTGGTGGTGGACAGGGAAGCCTGGTATGCTGCAGTCCATGGGTTTGCGAAGAGTCAGACACTACTGAGTGACTGAGTTGAATTGATTGAAGAAGAAGTTATTCGGGATTTCAGGGAGTGGCACCATCTTGGTGGAATCTCAAAGTTTCGAGTCTGTTCCTCATATTTGCAGATCTACCAAATTAATTTGTTGATCTACTCTGTTCTGATCAGGATCTCAGAGACAGACTACATATAACCAAACTTAGTAGAGACTGGTGTGCAAATTACATCCAAATAAAACCATTGCTAAAGAAATGCCCATGAACTAGAATGATCACATTATTTATTGTCCATACTTCAACACTTTTAAGATTAAAAAAAGGGGAGGAGGGAACTGTCAACAATTAAGCTGGGACAAGAGGTACAAACTGATCATTTAGGACAAAGCAGGACATATGGTCATTTTACCTATAACACAAACACTCAGCTCCACGGTCCAGTGCATCTCCTACCTTGTATCAAGGTCTCTGGGAAATCAAAATAGTAATTTATAAGTTGTGTGGTCAGCAGGAACTTAGAATCAAAGGAGATGGATAGTTCTGGCCATGGATAAATCTCTTGTAGTCAGACAAGCAAGCATACTGCACCAAACTCTATTTATTTGTTGATGTAGTAGAAGTGTGGTCCTCAGGTCCAGTGTGTCTCCCTCTTTGGACATAGTTTCTTACTCCTCTTTTCTAGGTCCATCTTCCTCCATCTATTCATATTGAATACAATGCAATTACTTAGAATTCAACTTTCTAGGTGACAAAGAACATCCAGTCTTGTCTCCCTGAAGAGATAGTCTCATCACCTGGACCTCAACATTTTCCAAGTCTCAGCAAAATCCACATCACCTTATCTTAGTTTACAGTTACAGGTGTTTGATCTTTTTAATTAAATATTAGAAATAAACTACCTTCTGAGAATGAAACCAGAAAGAAGCAAATTCTTAAGCCTCCTGACTTTATACTGATAACAATATTTCTCTGTACTGATTTATCCAAAGTTATATTAAAGTCATGTGCAATTTATAGTTGTAATAAAGCATATTATTAAAAGAGATCAAAAGGTTTGCTGTAGCAATTCAGGATAATTACCACCAAACTGATTACAAGCTAGGTTGGTGCAAGTAAAGAAAACATATGACAACTGGTTAGAAGCAAATGTATAGAATAGACTCGTGGACTTTGTGGATGAGGGTAAGGGTGGGATGATATGGGAGAAGGGCATTGAAGCATGTTTATTGTCATGTGTCTAATCAATTGCCAGCCCAGGATTGATGCTCGGGCCTGGTGCAGCAAGATTTCCTGGGGGGAGGGAGGAGGGAGGGGGGTTCCGGAGGGGAAGCATATGTAAACCCATGGTGATATCATGACAATGTATGGCAAAAACAATAAAAATAAATAAATAAATAAAAAGAAAAATGAACATATAACTGGAAGAATCAAAGTTTGGGCTTTTGAAAGATGCATATAATATTAGCAAAATTAATCAGAACTTACTTTAGATGCCAACAGTGAGCAACCTACAAGTATGTACTTTTAAGTACATCAACAAAATAGTGAAGGACAAATGAAATCCTATTTAGAAAAATGGCACTTGTATGACATTCTGGGAGACCATTATAATAATAAAGGAGCAAATCTGACCCAAGAAACATTGAGAATATTAAGAATACAATGGAATGTGGTGGTTAGTAGAAAATTTTGCAAATGTATTCAGAGAAAGAAAAATGGAAATTATTATCTTGGTCAGAGACACTAAATCATGCAGAGAAACTAGACTGACTGATTTCAGTAGTCAGGGAGTTTGGCAATATACTGACTATACTTTATCCAAGTAAATCGTTCTTTGAAGCCAGTTTTGGAAGCTAATGCTTCTATTTCACTGGATCACGAGCCTTCAATGAATACCAATGAGTGTTGGTAATCTTCAAGACTAAAAGGATAATTAAGTGGGATTGCTTAAGGGCAAAAATAAAAACTTCAGGGGCAGGAAGGAAAAAATTTAAATTATTGAATGATAAAATTAAACATACCCGATAAGGAATGGGGAATGAAAGTGACAAAGAAGGCTTTGGAAGAATCCACCTATTTACACTCCTACTCTACCACACCAACACTGAGAAATGAGAAAATAAAAGCCCTCATCCATGTTTGCCTTTCTTCCTCTCCTTTTGTCTCCCTTCTTTCTTATTTTATATTTGAGTATAAACAATTAACAATGTCATGATAGTTGCAGGTGCACAGCAGAGCAACTCAGCCATACATTACATATATACATCTCTCTTGGGCTCAGTGCCTTTCATTTTTCCTGTTCTGGAACAATCAAACCCATATCTTGGCCTTCACACAACAGAAGAGATATTTTCTCTACCTCATGGAAGAAAATGCAATGATTTCAGCCTGTTCTAAGCAAAATAGAATGGAGTTATGATAGAGTAATAAGCAACCCCTGAATTTCAGTAGATTAACACATGAAGTTTATTTCTTGAACACACAAAGCCTATTGTGAGTTAGGTGATCCTCCACTGCAGCTATCTTGCATGAGATTACACAACAATTCATACTGCTTCAGTGTTGCAGCTCAGCCATTTTAATTCACCACTCAAAGCTCACCATTGAAAGGAAAAGTTGAACCTGTATTTTGCTATTAGTCCAGAAGTGACACTCATTACTTCTGTGCATGGTCTATTAGCCAATACCAGATGCATGGCCTCACCAACTTCAAGGAGGTCAGTAGAGTATTGGTGAACACTAGGAACATCTACCAAGAACTTTCCATGCTTGATATGTTAAAAGAATTTATTCAATTTTCCCTCTCCCCAAAGCATGATTTTCAAGCACATTGTTCTCCTAGGAATGCAAATAATAATTTAATTTGACCCTTGATGCTGAGATATGGCAGAGTTCTCATGGTGGGTATATCTACCCTTCCCTTGAAACACTGTAACTCCACTGCTCCAGTAGAAAAGAGCCTAGTTGAAGAATGTGCAGACACATGGCATGGTTTCAAAAATATGTTCCCATTTCATGGGGGTATTAAAATATAATATCTGGCCTTTATAATATGTAGGAAATAATGCTCTTTTTATGTGCAGAAGAAAGGGCAAAATCAGCTGAGTTTAGTAAAATAAAATCTCATCATCATTAAAAGGAATTTAACTTCCTCAATGAAAAGTAAGGGAAACCCTTACATACAGATAATATATAAGCAAACAAAATCCTCTTTCATCTCCTGTTGCAAAAATCCATTCAGTAAGTAACCATGAATTAGAAATCAAAACAAACAGCTGGGATCTAAGTATAGGCTTCTGAATATGGAGCTTTTTGGTTGACTGTATCTAAATATGTGATACTCTTAGAGGAAGTCAACATGGTTACCTCCTTCTGTTAAATGCATTATTTAGAAACAATGAGGCAGTAAACTTCTAAAATATATGCTGGAAAGCTTAATGCAAGAAATGCTGTTTAACCCATTTGATGAAGTTTCAGGGAAGCACTTTGAGCGCTGTTAACATGAAAAGCAGTTTGTAAGAAGCAATGCTCACAGATTTACCTATAAAATGGCACACCTCTCCCTCTCAAATATTTATCCTGCCAAATTTAATTGGACCAAAGCAGATAAAACTGTTGGAGCATGAAAGCCAGTAATTGTAATTCATAAAGAGGATTAGCACATGCAATACTTCTAGAGAAATGACCTGTCTGGAAAGGAGCACAATTACAACCAAGTGCCCTACAAATATGACTCTTTAATGGTCTACTTACCTATAGGAATAATGCAAGAGTCAGTGCCCCTGGGGGATGTCAGGGGTCAAATCTCAGCTCTAAGCTCACACAGCTAGTGTCAGGTTTAGTTTTTAAAGCTTCATCTTCATGCCAGGCAGATAAATCAGACACAGTCATCTATGCCTGGTAAAGCTGGAACAAGACTTACTACTAGGTCTTCCTTACTAATAAGTTTCACAGAAGTACCCATTGGAACAACTGTTGACCTTGTCCTCTCACTGTGTATAATTGACACAAGCCTAAAGTCCAAGCAATAAGGAAAGTTGTGTATGTGTGTGTGTATATATATATGTGTGTGTGTGTGTGTGTGTGTGTGTGTGTGCTTGAGTGCTAAGTCGCTTCAGTCATATCCAACTCTCTGAGACCCTTTAGACTGTGGCCCTACCGGCTCCTCTGTCCATGGGATTCCCCAGGCAAGAATACTGGAGTGGATTGTCATGCCCTCCTCCAGGAGATCCTCCTGACCCAGGGATCGAACTCACATCTCTTATGTCTCCTGCATTGGCAGGCAGGTTCTTTACCACTAGTGCCACCTGGGAAGCATACGCGCACACACACAACACACACACACACACACACACACACACACACCCCTGGGCTTTACCGAAGCCCAGTATATGTGTGTGTGTGTGTGTGTGTGTGTGTGTGTGTATGCTTCTGAATCCCGTGGACAGAGGAGCCGGGTGGCCCACAGACTAAAGGGTCTCAGAGAGTTGGACATGACTGAAGCGACTTAGCACTCAAGCACATATATACCTATATATGTATATAGTTCGTTTTTTCCATGTTCTTACTTTTTATGGTCTTGACACTAATTCAATTTTGCCCCCAGGCTGTGTATCTCTTTTCTCAATATCTTGTTCAGTCACTCAGTCATGCCCATCTCTTTGTAACCCCATGGACTACAGCACACCAGGCTTCCCTGTCCTTCACTATCTCTCTGAGTTTGCTCAAACTCATGTCCATTGAATTGGTAATGCCATCCAACAATCTCATCCTCTGTCACCCCCTTTCTCCCCTTGCCCTCAATATTTCCCAGCATCAGAATCTTTTCCAAAGAATCATCTCTTTGCATCAGGTGGCCAAAATATTAGACCTTATATCAGCATCCATCCTTCCAGTGAATATTCCTTTAGGATTGATTGGTTTCATCTCCTTGCAGTCCAAGAGACTCTCAGAGTCTCCTCCAGCACCACAGTTTGACATCATCAGTTCTTCAGCACTCAGACTTCTTTATAGCCCAACTCTCACATCTGCATATGACTACTGGAAAAACCATGACACTGACCATATGGATCTTTCTCAGCAAAATGATGTCTCTGCTTTTTAATACACTGTCTAGATTTGCCATACTTTCCTTCCAAGGAGCAAGTGACTTTTAATTTCATGGCTGCAGTCATGGTCTGCAGTGATTTTGGAGCCTAAGAAAAGAAAATCTATCACTGCTTCCACTTTTTCCCCTTCTGTTTGCATGAAGTGATGGGACCAGATGCCATGATCTTAGTTTTTTGAATGTTGCATTTTGACCCAGTTTTTTTTCTCTCTTCTTTCACCCTTATCAAGAGGCTCTTTAGTTCCTCTTCACCTTCTGCCATTAGAGTAGTATCATCTGCATATTTGAAGCTGTTGATATTTCTCCTGGAAATCTTGATTTCAGCTTGTGATTCATCCAGCCTAACATTTCACACTATGTACTCTGCATATAAGTTAAATAAGCAGGGTGACAGTATAGAGCCTTGACATACTCCTTTCCCAATTTCGAACCAGTCCATTGTTTTGTGTCTGGTTGTAACTGTTGCTTCTTGACCTGCATACAGGTTTCTCAGCAGACAGGTAAGATGATCTGGAACTCCCTTCACTTTAAGAATTTTCCACAGTTTGCTGTGATCCACACAAAGACTTTAGCATAGTACATGAAGTAGAAGTAGATTTTTTTTCATTCTCTTGCTTTATCTATGATCCAACAGATGTTGGCAATTTGATCTCTGGTTCCTCTGCCTTTTCTAAACCCAGCTTATACATCTGGAACTTCTCAGTTTATGTACTGCTGAAGCCTAGCTTGAAGAATTTTTGTGCATAACCTTGCTAGCATGTGTTGTTGCTGTTGTTTAGTCATTTAGCCATGTCTGACTCTATGACCTCATGGACTGTTGTCCACGAGACTCCTTTGTTTATAGGATTTCCCAGGCAAGAATACTGGAGTGGATTTCTATCTCCTTCTCCAGGGGATCTTTACTACCCAGGGATCAAACATGCATCTCCTGCATTGGCAGGTGGATTCTTTACTGTTGAGCCACCAGGGAAGCCCTGCTAGTATGTGAAACAAGTGCCACTGTATGGTAGTTTGAACATTATTTGTCATTGTCCTTCTTTGGGATTGGAGTGAAAACTGACATTTCCAGTCCTGTGGCCATAGCTGAGTTCTCCAAATTTGCAAACATGTTGAGTTCAGCACTTTAACAACATCATCTTATAGGATTTTAAATAACTCAGCTGGAATTACATCACCTCTACTAGCTTTGTTTGTAATAATGCTTTCTAAGGCCTATTTGACTTCATACTCCAGGATGTCTGTCTAGGTGAGTGATCACACCATCGTAGTTACCTGGGTCATTAAGACCTTTTTTGTACAGTTCTTCTGTGTATTCTTGCCATCTCTTCTTAATCTCTTCTGTTAGGTCCTTATCATTTCTGTCCTTTATTATGCCCATCCTTGCATGACATGTTCCCTTGATATCTCCAATTTTTCTTGAAGAGATCTCTAGTCCTTTCCATCTTATTGTTTTCCTCTATTTCTTTGCATTGTTCATTTAAAAATGCCTTTTTTATCTCTGCTTCCTTCCCTGGAACTCTGTGTTCAGTTAGGTATATCTTTCCCTTTCTCCCTTGCCTTTCACATCTCTTCTTTTCTCAGCTATTTGTAAAGCCTCCTCAGACAACTAGTTTGCCTCATTGCATTTCCTTTTCTTTGGAATGGTTTTGGTCACCACCTCTTGTACAATGTTACAAACTTCCATCCATTGTTCTTCAGGCACTCTGTCTACCAGATCTATACCCTTGAATCTGTTGGTCACCTCCACTGTATAACCATAAAAGATTTGATTTAGATAATACCTGAATGTCAACAAAGGTCCATCTAGTCAAGGCTATGGTTTTTCCATTGGTCATGTATGGATGTGATAGTTGGACTCTAAAGAGGGCTGAGTGCAGAAGAATTGATGCTTTTGAAGTGTGGTGTTGGAGAAGACTCTTGAGTGTCCCATGGACTGCAAGGAGATCCAACCAGTCTATCCTAAGGGAAACTGGTCCTGGGTGTTCATTGGAAGGAATGATGCTAAAGCTGAAACTCCAGTATTTTGGCCACTTGATGCGAAGAGCTGACTCATTTGAAAAGACCCTGATGTTGGGAAGATTGAAGGCAGGAGAAGAAGGGGACGACAGAGGATGAGATGGTTAGATGGCATCACTGACTCAATGGACATGAGTCTGGGTAAACTCCAGGAGTTGGTGATGGACAGGGAGGCCTGGCGTGCTGTAGTTCATGGGGTCACAAAGAGTCGGACATGACTGAGTGACTGAACTGAACTGAATGGCATAATGGTTTTCCCTACTTTTTCAACTGAGGCCTGGATTTTTCAATAAGGAGTTCATGATCTGAGCCACAGTCAGCTCCAGGTCTTATTTTTCCTGACTGTATAGAGCTTCTCCATCTTTAGCTGCAAAGAACATTATCTGATTTTGGTATTGATCATCTCGTCATTCCCATGTGTAGAATTCTCACTTGGATTGTTGGAAAGGGTGTTTGCTATGACCAATGTGTTCTCTTGACAAAACTCTGTTAACTTTTGCCCTGCTTCATTTTGTACTCCAAGGTCAAATTTGCCTGTTATTCCAGGTATCTCTTGACTTACAACTTTTCCTTTCCAATACCCTATGATGAAAA
>ML664651.1:767787-847990 GCA_007570785.1 Antilocapra americana | reverse complement strand
GTCTACAATTTTTTTGTTTGTTTGTCTTAATAATTTTTCACTTTATGTTTAACCCTTGTGTTGTTTTTTTTTTTTTTAGTAATAAAGGTTAGTAGCTATTGGGGGCTGTTTATCTACTGTCCATCTTTCTTTTCAAGGAAAATAAAGCCTTAAAAACTCTGTCCCTTAATACCTGGGATTTGCTGTGAATCAATAGAGAAACTTCTATGTTTGGTCCTTGGGTAAAAGTTCAACCTCTGCTCTTACCTCTTAGGCTCCCTTATAGGTTTTACCCTTGCCCAGTTCAGTTCCTTTGTTCATTTCTTCCACTGGTAGAGTACTCTTCTATCATTCTCCGCTAATTCCACCCATCATTTCAACCCCATCTGAAGCTCTATTTCTACTATAAAGCTTTCCCAGCTACTTAGTCAAATCAGGTTCACTTGGACAAGATACTATTAAGGGGGTTCCTTCCAGCCCTGAAACAAGTTTTGTGGGGCGCTAGTATGCTCTCCCCCACCTTAAATTACATCATATGGCATTAATTGACCCTGTGCCGTGTGATTAGTTGCTCAGTCATGTCCTACTCTTCATGACCTCATAGACTGTAGCCCACCAGGCTCCTTGTTCCATGGGGATTATCCAGGTAAGAATACTGTAGTGGGTTGTCATGCCCTCCTCGAGGGGATCTTCCCAACCCAAGGATAGAACTCAGGTCTTCTGCATTGCAGGCAGATTCTTTACCAGCTGAGCTACTAGGGAAGCCCTAATTGACCCTGAATTATATTCTGAAATTGAATCATGTTTCTTTCCACTCTGTCTAGCAAACTGTGCATCATTAATAAGTTCTGAATAAATCTTGTTGAAAGAGTGAGTGAGTAGCATTTATTTCCTAGTCATTATTTGTTTTCCTTTTTAATCAGAAAATAAGTTTCCTAAGGGAAGATTTAGTATCTCTTGCTTATTTTATGTTACATACAGGACCTACACTATGCTGGAAGTAGTGAGTGTCTGTGGGCATGTGTGCTCAGTTGCTCATTTGTGTTCAACCCTTTGCAGGCTTATGGACTATAGCCCGCCAGGCTCCTCTGTCCATGGCAAGATTCTCCAGGCAACAATACTGGAGTAGGTTGCCATTTCCTACTCCAGGGGATATTCCCAAACCCAGAGATAGAACCTGCATCTCCTGCACCTCCTGCATTGCCAGGCAGATTCTTTACCACTGTACCACCTGGGAGGACCATTGAGTGTCTTCAAGGATGCTAATTCCAAGAAACCACTGGCAACCTGATTTTCCAGAATCATGGTACTAAGCTCAACCGATAATATATAGTCCCAAAGTAAATATATGTTGAATGTACAATGAGATGGTTTTGGAACAGAGAGTTTAGCAGGACATTCATGCTTATACAGAGAAACAAAGATGCAGATAATGCAGACACACTCAAATTTTATTGTTTGTTTGATACATCTGCTTCTTTGAGGCTTATACTTAATGTGAGTCTGTTGAATGATTTACAGGTATACTCATGCACTGAGATGAAGGGCTTTATTATAAATCTTCCTCCTTGTGCTGTAGGATACTGTGCATTTTTCAATGCTGTAAACATAAATAGAAAAGTGTTTTGTCTGTGACAAGGACAAATGTCAGTTGGCAAAGCTCTTAAAGATGCAAAGTTTTGAATTTGAGTTCTCATTATTATAGTGTCCTGATTCAAGATATAAGCATAAAAAATGCCTTATTCTTATAAATTTTATTTCATAAACCTTTGCAATAAGAAAAATGTAATAAAAGTTATTATACAAAAGTAATACATGTAGAAAATAGAGTTAAGTAAAAGTAAGAAAATCCATCTCTATCTCCAACATAGTTAACCATGGATAACATTTTAGAGCATATTCTCCCAATCTTTTTATATACATATTTCATTCAAAAATGTAATTATACTGAACATATTATTTTGTTACATGATTTTTTATTTACTGACATGGAAACTATTCAGCATATATTCATAAAATTTCTCCAGATCATCATTTCTCCCTGCTGCTTAGAATTTTAATGTATAGATCTACTGTAATTTACTTATCCAAACCCCTAATTTGGGTCATTTTGGTTGTTTTCAATATTTTTGCTGTCATGAAATTGGAGGAATGTGTCCTTGCAGCTAAAGCTGATTATTTCCTTAAAATAAATCACTAAAAGTGGAATTCTTAAGTCAAGAAGTGTGCAAAATTCTAAGGCTTTTGACACCAAAACTACCCTCATTCCAATTCAATCTCCCAGCAGTGCATGAAATATCTTTTAAATGTGGTTTAACCTGCACTTATAACCTTTATGCATGAGAAATTGAAAGCATTCACATTTAGTAGCTGGAGAAACCAGGGTGCAGAAGAATTAAGGGTACACAGCATCAAAAACAGAACTATAACCCCACTTTCTACATTCCTTAGAATGTACTCTTAGAACAGTGCTCATTTCATCTATCCAAGCAGTGCTTGGAAAAAGTGAGTTTTGGAGATTCTCTGAGCAAAATTAGAGTGTTTTAGTCAAACGTGTATTAAAAGGTTAAACTGGTTGCAAAGCCTATGGTGGTGATGGAATGAGTCATGTCTGTAGGGTGGTCTCTGCAATTTAAGTTATTTGCCACCAGAAGGCAGCAGAAAGTCACTTTTGTTCTTTTTCCAAGGATGAAATGTGATTTTCCTTTTTTAAAAAAATAAATTTATTTATTTTAATTGGAGGCTAATTACTTTACAATATTGTAATGGTTTTGCCATACATTGACATGAATTCGCCATGGGTGTACATATGAAGTGTGGTTTTCCTGAAAAGATGGTCTCCTTTCCCCTTTCCCAATTATGACATAATCACAAGTTACAGAACTCTCCTTGTACCCATACTGATATTTATAAAATTAGGACTTCCAATTTGGTTCAGATAGAGAAAGAAAAATAAGTTTATGTGTTTCCTTATGAAATCTTAGCTCTTCTTAAACTTATTTTTAAAAAAAAAATAAGGGATTATTTCACTATATGCTTTGCACTAGACCTGAGAAAGTTGATTTTTTTTTAGATTGCATTTTTTAACAGTTTTATTGTTTGTATTCACTAAAATGATAAATAATTTTAAAATATTTCCCCATATTGTGTGTTCCAGATAGGTCAAAAGAATTAAATTCATATTTCTTCAAGGTAGGTCATGAAAGATGCACATATTATTTTAGAATATCACAAATAGCATTGAAGAGATATAAAAGCAGTATTAATAATTCTGTTGATTGTGATACTAACTGTGTGTCTTTCTGTACTATTTTATCCTGCTCTTAAAGTGGAATGAAATACATCCATTTTCTTCTTAGTCTTCTTATTTTTTTTTAATTTTATTGTGTTGGTTTTGCCATACGATGACATGAAACCGCCATGGGTTTACATATGCTCCCCCTCCAGAATCCCCTCCCTCCTCCCTCCCGATTCCCTCCCCCTGGGACATCTGGGTGTACCAGCCCCGAGCATCAACCCTGGGCTGGTGATTGATTTCACATATGATAATTAACATGTTTCAATGTCATTCTCCCATATCATCCCTCCTAGAGGATAACATTGGCAAAACACTCTCCGACATAAACCAAAGTGGGATCCTCTATGACCCACCTCCCAGAATATCGGAAATAAAAGCATGAATAAACAAATGGGACCTAATTAAAATTAAAAGCTTCTGCACAACAAAGGAAACTATAAGCAAGGTGAAAAGGCAGCCTTCAGAATGGGAGAAAATAATAGCCAATGAAGCAACGGACAAACAATTAATCTCAAAAATATACAAGCAACTCCTGCAGCTCCATTCTACAAAAATAAACGACCCAATCAAAAAGTGGGCCAAAGAACTTAACAGACATTTCTCCAAAGAAGACATAAAAATGGCTAACAAATACATGAAAGTTGATTTTTTTTAAAACAACAAGATTCTAACTCCAATATAATGTATTGCTTTTGATCTAGATAGTTTTATGATCTCTAATTTTCCTGGATGTAATGGCAAATGAAAATAAAAAGACACAGCATGAAATATTGATCAGTGGAACAAAATAGTAAGCCCAGAGATAAATCCACCCACCCAAAAGGATAAATCCTCCTTTTTGACAAAGGAGGCAAAAATATACAATGGAGAAAAGACAATCTTTTTAACAAACCGTGCTCGGAAAACTGATCAACCACCTGTAAAAGAATGAAACTAGAACACTTTCTAACACCATACACAAAAGTAAACTCAAAATGGATTAAAGTTCTAACTGTAAGACCAAAAACTATAAAACTCTTAGAGGAAAACATAAGCAGAACACTTTCTGACATAAATCACAGCAAGATCCTCTACAACCCCTCTCCCAGAGTAATGGGGAAAAAATAAAAATAAACAAATGGGACCTAATTAAACTTAAAAGCTTTTGCACAATGAAGGAAACTATAAGCAAGGCGAAAAAGCAGCCTTCAGAATGGGAGAAAATTACAGCAAATAAAGCAACTGACAAAGAACTAATCTCCAAAATATATAAGCATCCCAATACCAGAAAAATAAACAACCCAATCAAAAAATGGACCAAAGAACTAAACAGACATTTCTCCAAAAGGACATACAGATGACTAACAAACACATGAAAAGATGCTCAACATCACTGATTACCAGAGAAATGCAAATCAAAACCACAATGAGGTACCATCTCATGCCAGTCAGAATGGCTGCTAGAATTGAAAGAGACACATGTACCCCAATGTTCGTTGCAGCACTGTTTACAATAGCTAGGACACAGAAGCAACCTAGATGTCCACTGGCAGACGAATGGATAAAAAAGTTGTGATACATATACACAATGGAATATTATCCAGCTCTAAATAAGGAACACATTTGAATCAATTCTAATGAGGTGGATGAAACTGGAGCCTATTATACAGAGTGAAGTAAGCCAGAAAGAGAAACACCAGTATAGTATACTAACGCATATATATGGAACTGAGAAAGATGGTAATGAAAACCCTGTATGCAAGACAGCAAAAGAGACACAGATGTAAAAAATAGGCATTTGTACTCTGTGGGAAAAGGCGAATGTGGGATGATATGAGAGAATGCATTAAAACAAGTATATTATCGTATGTAAAATAGATGACCAGTGCAAGTTCAATGCATGAAGCCGGGCACTCAGAACTGGTACTCTGGGACAACCCAGAGGGATGGGGTGGGGAGGGAGGTGGGAAGGGGGTTCAGGATGGTGGGACACATATAAACCCATGGCTGATTAATGTCAATGTATGGCAAAACCCACCACAATATTGTAAAGTAATTAGCTTCCAATTAAAATTAATTAATTAATTAACAAATATTTTTTTAAAGTAGGGGATTTTTTTACTATATTCTTTGCGCTAGACTTGAGAAAGTTTATTGCTTTTTAAAAACAACAAGATTCTAACTGTAATATAATTTATTGCTCTTGATCTCGTTAGTTTTATGATCTCTAATTTTCCTGGATGTGATGGCAAATGAAAATATAAAAGACACAGCATGATGAAGTTCCTCACTAACAAACAATACTTTAATTCTTTCCAACCTGGGAGACATATTCTTAACCTAGTAGGTGCTTTTCAATATTAAAACTCCTATTCCAAGGTAGATTGATTGTAAAAATGGCACAACTATCCATGCCCCTCTTAATGCATGCCCCTTTCAACATGACTTTGAAACTTCTTCCATCAAGAAGTGGAGTTTATAGCCCCTATAGCACCACCCTTTGAAACTGAGCCAGCCGTGTGATTTGTTTTGACAAGAGAATGTAGTGGAATTGATGTGTTGCAGTTCCAAGTGTAGTAGACCACATGGGACCTTGTGCACTCCTGCTTGCTCTCTTGGACCCTAGAGATCTATGTGAATAAGACTGAACCAGCCTACTGCAGGACGAAAGATCAGATGAAGGAGAACCATCTCAAACAAAGCCATCAGAGACGTTCCAGTGCCCAAGAGATCAGCCAGCTAACTATTGACACACGAATGCTTCCAGGCAAGATCATCTTAGCCTGGTCCAGACCATAAGAAAAACCACCCAGCTGACCCATCGACCCAAGAGTTAGAGATTTTTATTTAGAGAGGAGAGAGTTATGCAGTATTATTTATGGTAACAGATAACTGACACTTTGAGTCTAAAACAGTTGAGCTAATAATGATTATATACCACTCCTCCACCTGGAATTCAGGATAAAATAAGCCTGTGAGAAATAAGACTCTCTTTCTAATTTGGCAGGTTTTATGAACATAGATCAATGAAGTGGTTTGACTATATTTATATCACTAGACACTTAGGAATTAACTTTATTCCCAATCATATGTCATGACTACATGACACCAGTCCTTGTTCCCCAAACATCAGAAAAGCTATAACACTGGCGCAGGCCTACATTTAAACCTGATCATCTTTCCCTCCTTCTCTTTTTATCAAAATATTTTGGGTGATCTAAGGACCAGCTTAAGTCCTTAAAGTTTTTCTCCTCTGTGAAACATTCTTGATCAGGTGTCTCCAACCTCCAGTACAATAAATTTCTTACTTCTCTGTTTAATAACTATTTTGTAGTACCTATTTCAGTTTGACATCACATCAAACCTCTAAAATTCTACCAGTATTATCTAATCTGGGAGACTAAAAAGGAGTAAAGCAAGTTTTCAGATAGTGTTTTTAATATTTTCTTACAGAATATTGTCATGAATTTCTCCCTGAGGGGGGAGCAGGGAAGAGGCAAAAGCATTTTAGCCATGTTTAGAGTTCAGAGAGTGAGTATATTTTGGCTTAAAATATACCACAGAATCATAATTGACTTAGTACTGGCCATCATGACATAGCCAAAGAAGTGCTCTTATTTCTACTATTAAACTCTTATCTCCTTATGAAAAATGAAGCAGACCTCTACCACTAAACTGCTGGCACTGAGAGAGGAGTAACTCATGGAGACACTCATCAGTATTTTGAATGCTACAGCTGGAATTCCATCCATCTTGTTAATGAACCTACACTCAAGGCTATGACTCCACTGTAGTTCAAGGCCAGCACAGCTAAGCCTTTATCTTACAGAAAGACTTGAATGTCTCCATAGCTGTGACCTACTTCTACCCTAAAATCAAAAAGTCACAGTCTATAAACATATTTTGAAGTGAAAGTGAAAGTTGCTCAATTGTGCCTGACTCTTTGTGACCCCATGGACTATACAGTACATGGAATTCTTCAGGCCAGAATACTGGAGTGGATAGCTTTCCCTTTTCCAGGGGATCTTCCCAACCCAGGGATTGAACCCAGTTCTCTTGCATTGCAGGCAGATTCTTTACCAGCTGAGTCATAAGGGAAGCCTAAGAATACTGGAGTGGGTAGCATATCCCTTCCCCAGCAGATCTTTCTGACCCAGGAATTGAACCGGAGCAGGGTCTCCTGCATTGCAGGTGGAATCTTTACCAATTGAGCTATCAGGGAAGCCCATAAACACATTTTATTGGTCATATTTTACCTATGACCAAGAAGGAATAGTTAAGGGTTGGATATTTGATGCTAATTTGTTTAAAACATAAATCTAAATAAGTGTCTTTTCCTTTGTTAAAGAACTTTTTATAAAAATATTACATTTGATTGAAACATGTTGGGTACCTAAGGAGGAATAAAATACATTCATCAATCAATAAACAGAGCTAGAAACCTTTTCGCAGGACAGAGTCAGGGAAACAAGGTTTTGAATTCCATTGGCTAGCATGATATAGTAAAGACTTAAAAAAGAGTTTCTTTGTGCAAAGCAAAAATGATACAATTGAACCAACAGAGTTTTAAATGATAGCAAATAGAACATAGTAAAAATAAGAAAACTTATCAATATCACAAAGTTATTGTGGATCAATAATATATAATAACATGGACATGAGAAGCAGTCAGTTACAGAAGGCATTCAATGATTCATGAGCATATTAAGTTCCTGAAAATAATAAGCCCACACCATCACATATTATCATTTTCTGGACCAATAGCTATGCAATTGAGTAAATGAAAGTGGAACATCTTTTAAAGGTACAATAATAAGGGTGACAAAGCTGCACAAAGCTACTTGCCTATATAGCATCATAAGTATAAAAATTAAAAGCCTTAGCATGGAATAAATCCAGAAATGTTCCCGATACATGCATGCTCAGTTGTTTCAGTTATGTCCGACTCTTCATGACCCTGACTGTAGCCTGCCAGTCTCCTGTATCCATGGAATTCTCCAGGCAAGATTCTCAATTGGGTTGCCATGCCCTGCTCCAGGGGATCTTTCAGACCTAGGGATCCAACCCGTGTCTCCTGTGTCTCCTGAATGGCAGGTGGATTCTTTACCCACTGAGCCACGTGGGAAGCCCAGAAACATTCCCCATAACATGGTTATTAGTAGACATGTGGTTGGTCCATGGTTAATTTTATGTGTCAAGGAATGGTTCTCTGCTTAAGCATCTCTTTTACAGGATAGATAAACTTCTGTTTATTTACTTACTTCTACTGGTTCATAAAGGAGACAGAGTGTTAATAGTAGTGCAAGTACCCCCAAGCCCCATCCCATCCTAGGAATTCTAACTAATGTGAGATGAGGACAAATAGAAGAACCAAAAGATCTCCAAAGAGAGAAACGACAGCTAGTGAAGCCTATTTTCTGACCTCCACCACACAATGTTGTCTCTTTCATCAACCAAATTTATTTTAAAAAGGGTACATTCAGAATCTCAAAATACTCCATTCCTGAAATAGTCCTTACTCTGAATGAAGGTTCTCATCATACCTCTTATGTCAGTTCCTTTAGAAAGCCTTTCATTTTCTGTCTGTCTGTCTGTCTGTCTCATATAGACACACACACACACACACACACACACACACACACACACAGAGAGAGAGAGAGAGAGAGAGAGAGAGAGAGAGAGAACATCAGAGTCTCAATGCCTGAACCAAGAATGGAGATCATGAAGATCAAAAATGAAACATGATTTTAAAAGAATAGATACTTGTATAACTGAATCACTTTGCTGTACATCTGAAACTAACACAATATTATTAATCAACTATGCTCCAATATATATTAATATAAAAATCCTTGCTATTCTGAAACAATACAAAATAGAGATTTTAAGCCATGGAAACCAATATCCAGGTCTTTATTTGGGTGTGTACTTTTCTAGCTATATTTTTACATCCATGTGGGTTTCCATGTGTGTTCCTTTCTCTTCTGTTACTGTACTTAAATCCTTCCCCAACCTATTTCTCCCTCTTTTAATCCCTTTTCTTATTCCTGTAACTATAGACAATGGAGAATGAAAATAAGAAAGTGCATATATATTTTATTTGTTCTATTTATTGAATTTTTAATATTCTCTATTCTTTTTATATAATCCAGAAAAGTCTAATGTTTTAAATTTCTCTTAAAAATAAAGACACAGTTAAATTGTTTTTTTCATATTAATCATCAATGGTTTCTACCCTCTTTGAGTTACTGATCTTAAAAAGAAACAAAACTCATCTTCTGTTCTTAACTTATTCTTTTTAAAAAAATTTTTAATGTGGGCCATTTTTTGTCTTTGCTGAATTTGCTACAATATTCTTTCTGTTTTTATATTTTGGTTTTTGACCTTGAGGCATGTGAGATCTTAGCTCTCTAACCAGGGATCAAACCCATACCTCTTGCATTGGAAGATGAAGTTTTAACCACTCGACTTCCAGGAAACTCCCTTAAGTTATTTTTATGAAGTCAGAGTTTTCATTTTCAGAAAAAAAAAATGGGGAGAACTTCCAGTTTTTTCTTGCACCCAGAATTTTGGCTATTGCTACTTCTGGGCTTCAGTTCTTGACTTTTCTTTCTTAAAAGTGAGAATTAACATTTGTTTTTCTATAGTTTGCTGCATACATCATTGTCTATGCCTAGCCTAAAATTCATTCTAACCTTGCCATACTTTACCTCACCCTTTGAAATGAAGGATTCTGCTTAGGAGAAATTCTTTTCTCTCTTTTTACATTTTCATCCAGTCCAAACAATTATCTTGCTTTTGAAGCTCTCATTCATTTCCTGATTTAAGCAGAAAACAGCAGTTCTAAAGTATAGCATCTTGGGGTTAGAAGGGATGAGTCAATATATCTAACTATTTTTATTATTTTGTAGCACCAAAAACATTTTGTACTGGGGTATAGCCAATTAACAATGTTATGATAGTTTCAAGTGAACAGTGAAGGAATTCAGCCATACATACACATGTATCCATTCTCTCCCAAACTCCCCTCCCATAAAAATAAAATTTAAAAAAAAATGTGTAACTTTCATAAAATTAAAAAATAAATAAAAAGTAAAACTATACATTTATTTATATATATATGCATATAAATATATCTAGCTTGACTTAGCGGCCCTATAGTTTTAGTGTCTTTGGCTTAAAGATGAGACAAGGAATAATACCTATTAATGATTTAACTCTACACAACTTTACAAAGCTAGGCACTGACGGACACTGGGGATTCAGAAATGAATAATATGTGCTTCCTATCTTGAGGAAGCCCATAATCTGTGAGTGGAAAGATAAGTAAACATTCAATGTGTAAATAAAATCATTTCTATTAATATGAGAGTTTTTGGGAGCATATAACCCAGGCTGTGGGATATTCTTAAGAAGGGGATGGCTGATCTTGGCCTTGAAGGATGAGGCCTCAAAAATCCTCAGACGCTTGAACGACTATCTGTGTGAAAGTGTATGATGTTCAAATAATGCAGTTGCAGTTGGAGAGGTTACTATAGGAATAACTGTTAAAATGTCACCTTTATACTCAAGATAGCACGGCATGGTGTCTGTGTGGTTTATTGGCAATGGCAGGCTTATTACTTTTAATGCAGTAATTTTCCCAGGGTCACCGTTCTACTTTCCCTGTTATATGTGTTACATAAAACTGTACTTCTTTGCTGCTACTGGGAAAAGCAAAAATGCCAGCAGAGGAAGTTGCTTTTGGATAATAGCATATTTTCCATGAAGAAAATAAAACCCCCGCACACTCCTTTTATTATGCTTTGCTCCCTCCTTCATGGCTGTTGCTCCCACATTGCTCCTTCTTTCCTTCTCCCCTTCTCCCCTTCTCCCCAGCGATGCCCTCCTGTTGCCCTGGTAATGCTGGCAGGATCAGGAAGCCCTGTCCAGTGTTCTTGTTAAAGCTGTGACAACTCAATGTGTAGATGGATGATTTTCCAATTATCCTTTATGAATGGATATTTTAGCCAAAATATATCTACTCTCATTCAAGGCCATAAGAAGTGTCTGGACTTCTTTTTCAGGCTTTCTAGAACACTATTCAGTATCATAGGATACAGATGTTTTTGCTTACAAGCTTTGTACCTGCTTTTTAAAAAGTGACTTTATATAAGCAAGGACATTAGTTTCAATAAACTTTTGTTCTCATATTCACTCAAAAAGAGAGAAAATAAGTGACTGGAAAGCCAGGCTCCTTTCTGTGTCATTGGTGTCAGAGAGCAGGGGCTACCCAGATCAAACTTATTCTATATGTGGGATGTTAAGGACCATGAACCCATTCCAGGGCTGCAAAAAAGATAGAAGGATGCCATGGTGTAGGAAGATGAGTCTTGGGAACAGGAGTTTGAATGGAATAGTGACTGGAAAATTGAGCCCTACTGACAAAGCTGCTGTGTTTATTGCAGCCTGGTGAGAAACAAAGATACTGACCAAGGTGAGGGATCAGAAGTGGGCACTAGGGGCGCTCGTCAACAGAGAGCAAGCTGTAGGCTCTCTGGCACACCTCAGATGGCCATGCTGGCTGCAAAAGACATCTTGCTCTCAACCATGCCAGTTTTGCAGCCTCACACCCTCCTCGCTGGCAGGGCCAGGCACTGGCCCCCATTCAAGCATAATGAGAAGGTTTCTATAATTATCGCTCCAGCCCTGGCATTTGCACACAGCTGCATTATCACACACTGATCGGCCCAGTCCCAGAGAGTGAGTTCCAAAGTGCTTGACAATGCCCCTGTCTCCAGGGCCCTAGACCATGCCTGGTCCCCACTATGACCAAAGTGTGATGCTGACCCAGGAACTGAGATGGTGGCTCTCTTATTTTGTATAGGGCTTAATTTAAAAAGAAAAAAAAATGAATAGCTAACTTGTCTATTTCCTAGAGAGCCAAGGATTAGCAGGCTGAAGGTTGGACACTAGTAGAACCATTCCCTGGAACTCATTGTGGTCAGTGCCCTTCCTGTGTCGGCTGGGGTGAGAGGAACGTAAACACTAAAGCCCCATGTGTTCTCAGAGGTTTGGGTCTAGATGTGTCTCCAGTTTTCTAGGCCCAATGGGAGGGATTGGAAAAGAAGAAGATGCCTTTCTACTGCCAATTGTGAATGGTAGTGCATGAATTCTCAAACCTTTATGTCTTATATCCCACTGTGGAACATGGGGGGCAGACCAGAGGGAATACCAGAATTTACAAAATTAGAAAGGATCACAGATGTCTCCCAGTCCAATTGTCCACTAAGTGCAGTTTTTCCCCTTGAAAATATCCTAGAGCTGTCACCCAGACTCTTTCTGCTTCCAGAAATTGGCTTCTTGCTCCTTAGCAAGGCAACCTGATTTATATCTGAACAGCTTTGATTCTTGGGCATTCTTGCTCCCTTTCAGCTGTGATGGAAAGAGAAAGTCATACTGGGTGCCTCCTTTGCTTTGGTCCTTGGGAACTTCCCTGGTGGCTCAGATGGTAAAGAATCAGCCTGTAATGCAGGAGACCCAGGTTTGATTCCTGTATTGGGAAGATCCCCTGGAGTAGGAAATGGCAACCCACTTTAGTATTGCACTCTGAGTCACTCAGTTGTGTCCAACTCTGTGACCCCATGGACTATAGCCCACCAAGCTCCTCTGTCCATTGGATTTTTCAGGCCAGAAATACTGGAGTGAATTGCCATTTCCTTTTCCAGGGGATCTTCCCAACCCAGGGATCGAACTCGCATCTCCTGCATCTCATGCATTGCAGGCAGATTCTTCACCCGCTGAGTATTCTTGCCTGGGAAATCTCATGGACACAGGAGCCTGGTGTGCTACAGTCCATGGAGTCACCAAGAGTTGGACAGGACTGAGTGACTAACACTTTCACTTTCACCTGAGGTCCTTGGGATCAAGTCTGTGTTCACAGCAGCTCTGCGTATTCAACCCTCCTCCTTCTCCCAGCCTCAAACTTTAATGTTCTCTTCCCAACTGAAAGTCAGAGAAACTAAACACTGGGGCTGTCTTCACTTCCCAGAATAAACCTCTTTTACTCTCATGTCCAGCCTTCTCACATATAAACTCCTCTTCCTGGAATATTCTGACCAAGCTCTCCTTTCTTTCCCCTTTAATCATTATTCATCTTTTAGATCTTTTCCTGGGAGGCCTCCCCTATTTCTATCCTAGATTAACTCACTTCATTATAAGCTTGTAGAGCACTGCTTCATCCTTAACACAATGCTTGGTACATCATAGAGACTTAATAAGATTAGATGAATGAATAAAGGAGCAGATGAATTCAATCTCCCATAGCTTCCACTCTCTCATCTTAATTCCACCCTCTTTCAGAGGACAGCCCTTGAAATATTTGAAAATAATTACCCTAATCATTCCAGCATCAGTATGAGTCTGGTCCCAGCAGGAAATAGATGACACACTCAGGCAGGGTAATTGAAGAGAGCGTGATCAAAGGTTATTTATGAAGATGTGAGCAGGGTTAGGCAAACCCTAGCAACCTCCTCCTCACCACCCCTGCCCCAGAGCAAGCAAGGACAGGACCTTAAGCCTAAAGGGTCAAGGTGATGGGAAGGTCATCTGAGATCATAGAGGGTAGCTAAAGGTGGAGGAGAGAGCCACCCAGCAAGCTAGCAGGGAGGCAACCAAGGGAACCCACCTTACTCTCTGCTTACACTCTAATCTCTCTCAATACCTTGCACTGGCAGTATCCCTCCTATGATACAAACCACAGTGGAGAAGAATGGAGAATGAATGAACTGAGGGAAAGAAATGAAAAACATCCAGTATAATCATCTACTCCCAACAGCCAACCAGAATCTACTGTTGCCAGACTAAACAGCTTGAGTTATTTCTACTATTGCTCAAAAGGTGGTGGTTGCTGGACTCCTTATTATCTAAGCCAATGCCATCTGGAAAGTTCTGGATTGCCTGTCCTGAAGCACACTGCCAGGAACATCACAGTGCTCCAGACACCCTCTGACTAGCATAGCGGCCAGGGAATGGATATGGATCTCTGCCACTCTGAACACTACCCTTGTATCCAAGCAGAAGGAGAGGGTGGGATGATGTGAGAGAATAGCATTGAAACATGTACATTACCCTATGTAAAATAGATGGCCAGTGCAAGTTCGATGCAGGAAGCAGAGCACCCAAAGCCAGTGCTCTGGGACAACCCAGAGGGATAGGGTGGGGAGAAAGGTGGGAGGGGGATTCAGGATGAGGGAGACACGTGTATACCTGTGGCTGATTCATGTTGATGTATGGCAAAAACCATCACAATGTTGCAAAGTCATTATCCTCCAATTAAAATAAATAAATTTAAAAACTTTTTTTTTAAAGTCACTCAGTCATGTCCACCTCTTTTCGACCCCATGGACTACACAGTCCATGGAATACTCCGGCCAGAATACTGGAATGGGTAGCTTTCCCTTCTCGAGGGGATCTCCGCAACCTAGGGCTCAAACCCAGGTCTCCCGCATTGCAGGATTCTTTACCAGCTGAGCCACAAAGGAAGCCCAAGAATACTGGAGTGTGTAGCCTATCCCTTCTCCAGCAGATCTTTCTGACGCAGGAATTGAACTGAGGTCTCCTGCATTGCAGGCGGATTGTTTACCAACTGAGCTAGTACTTCCTTGCTTATTGAATACATTTCTATTGTTTCTTATTGTGTTTATGATCAATTAAATTCCCCAAGCTTCCTCACACAAAAACCTGTGAAATCATGCTTTCTCCAAAATTGTACTCATATTATGGATTTTGTTTTAACCTAACTTTCAGATTTTACATTTATCCCTGTCAGATTGTATCTTATTACTTCTGTCCACTGTTCCAGGTTATTAAATCCTTATGTTGTTATCTAGTGCAGCAGCTTTTCTTCTCCACTTTGAGTCACAAGTTAATTTGATTAGGTCATTCTCTTTGTTTACATTTGTATTGGTGATGAGTGAACAGAATCTCAGATAGTTGGCCATTGAAAACCTCCTCTGGTTGAGAAACTGAGTAGTATAGTATGGCAAGTGTGTGAAACAGAACACTATTTCTGCCGTCTGTTAGTGGTACAGTGGAGAATAAAAGATCTGCAATGAGTTAAATTGGGGAAAATCCTAGATTACACAAGTTAAACAACTTTATTTTCTAAAGTGTCCTTATAAAAAGCCCTCAGACCTTTTAATATGCTAACATACATGAACTGTCTCTGGAATCAAATATTCAAGATTCTACTGGACTGATTTGACTATGGAACACACATGTGTTTGTGTGTATGTGTATATTTGTACACATGTGTACGTGTAGTGTTTTGTGGGATAGTCTTTCATAAAACACACCTTGGAAAATGCTGGCTGTGGAACTAAGAGAACTGAGTTTCAGTCCCAATTCTATCACTTACCAGTTTAGGATAAGTTGTTTAATGTCCCTAATCCTCAATTTTCTTATCTATTAAATGGGCATAAAATAAGATGTCATCTCATATATTTGTGGTAAGAACAAAGATAATGCATAAATGAATGAATGCGTCTTACCATGTAAGAATAGTGAATACTCAATTGGTGTTAGCCAACATTAAACAATATCTTTAATATTATACTCATTATCATTAATGTTATTTTGACATTGATCCATTAATTAGACTTCTTATAGCAAGTATATAAAAATATAATAATCTAACCTAAAAAAGCTAAAAGATACATAAAAAACTAGAAATATGTTTCTAATTTATAACATATGACTGATAAATGATGAATATTGAGATCTGAAAAATTCTCATGAATCAACAGTAAGAAAAAAAATACAGATCCTAATGAAAAATGGGAAAACTACATGGTCAGATAATCTGCAAAGAAATATAAGTGGCCTTAAGCAGAAATTCTTATTTTTAATGAAAATCCCCATAGGTAGCTATTGTGCTGAAAGATGGACACTTTTATTTACTGCTAGTGTCACTGAAAAATGACAGCAAGAATAATAATAGGCTGCTAGACTCCTTATTATCTAAGCCAATGCCATCTGGAAGGTTCTGGATTGCCATTCATTGCCTGTCCCGAAGCATGATGCCAGGAACATCACTGTGCTCCAGACACCCTCTGACCCACTCAGCAGCTTGTTGGCTTGAGCTGCTACTGAGATTAATATAAGATCCTAAGGTCCTACTGGTTAGTGGCCAGACCATGGATTCTTTGAATTGGAAAAACTCTATACTAGAAAAAAAAAAGTGTTTACAGAGTTCTCATCACAAAGAATTGTCTGACTGATACCGATGGAAAGATCAAATTTTAAAAAGGACACAAAAGATTATGGTGGCTAGTCTTAGGGGCTCCCTTCAAAAAAGAAATTACAAATATCTTTTTGCCTCCACTTTCAGAAGATCCTATCAAATTTACTGAAGAGTTAGAAAGATTATTGGCCATTCAGAAACCCTACTCACAGGTACCTTGATTGGCTGCAAAAGTCTATTCTTCCTACCCTTGATTATACTATAGTTATCAGAGAAGCAAAATGGCCCCTCAGGGAAAACCTCATTTCACAGAGGAAACAGACGACCAGAATTTATCCTAGGCCCTTATAGAAATGATCAGCTGAAGGATGATAAAAATGAGTAGTAGAGATTTTCTCCCCGAAGGTGAATTAATCCAAAGCTGAATTGCACTCAAAAAGAAGGTGTTTGTTGAATGATTTCTATAGACGTTTTAATTTTTTTATTTTTTTTTATTATTGTTTTTGCCATACATTGTCATGATATCACCATGGGTTTACATATGCTTCCCCTCCGGGTCCCCCCTCCCTCCTCCCTCCCCCCCCGGGAAATCTCGTTGCACCAGTCCCGAGCATCAATCCTGGGCTGGCGATTGATTAGACACATGACAATTAACATGCTTCAATGCCCTTCTCCCATATCATCCCACCCTTACCCTCATCCACAAAGTCCACAAGTCTATTCTATAGACGTTTTTAAAGGCATACTGCATCAAACCCTGAAGTTCTTGAGCATAGAAATATTTTGATTTACATCTTAGTTAGAAATCTCTCTGATATAAAGAAGTAAATTAAATAAAATGTAGTTAGATAGGTGAATCATCCTTTTGATACCACTGAGGCTACAACTCAACTCTTTGAGAAACATGAAACAACTGTCTTTGTCTTGCAAATCTGTATGAAACCAGTAATTCAGTTCTAGAAGCAATTCAAAATCTACCTATCCTTTTGACCAATTCCCAAACCTTTCTTTTTCATCTGGTATTTGCAGATATTGTAAAAGATCAGGACGTTAAAAACAGAACTGCCCTGCACTTAAGAAAAATAAGGAAAAATTTAAAGAGTAATTTCACTATACCTATGATAACAGATAAATATATCTTAAAACTCCTTGGAAAAAAACTTGGATACTTTCTCTGTGCTTCTTGAGATATAAATATTCTACCCCATCTTTTCTAGGACCTACAAGGGAGCCATTCTTTGAAATGCAAACTGTAAAGAAATGTTTTTCAACAGAAAAAAAAGAGGAGCTGTTGGACTGTGGGCAAATATTCCAAAAATCTTTATGGAAGAATATGGAAAAATCTTAAATATCTTCTCTACAATTATTAGTTTAAAAGAAACTTCAGCCCTCTGAGTGGGGAAGTTTATTCCAAACTACCAGAAACAAACTTTGGATCCACCTGTTACATATAAACTATTGAGTTTTGTATTATCCTACCTGAATCATGACTAAAATTTTAGAAAAATAGCTATAAGGTCTCTGTTGGCATCTGTCTGTATATTTGTGTAGATGTATATGTGATATTTTTCTACCTTCAGATGATATTGCCAAAATTAATTTTTAAAATATGTCTGTTTCATTGATATGAAGGACAAGCTCTTGTAAGAAATGGGTGTTCCAAAGCTCTCAAAAACAGAGACACCAATCCAAATTTTTTGCAAGTTCACAATATCTGAGATAATCTTCAGTAAATAAAGCTTGTTTAAATTTGTTGATTAATTCAAATGGATACAAGGCAGGCGATAGATAGGCCCCAGGCTGAGCAGCTGGATTTTGCCCTGTGGACACATATTCCAAAACAGCAAGAGTGAGAGAAGAGCTGAGCTCTGCCAAGATAAGAGATTAAAAAAAAATCACATATTCCTCCTTCTCAAGGTCAAGGAGACATTCCTAACTACATATGTGCAGAAAAGCTCCTTAGAGGTCAAAAGAAAGGGGGTATCACCTCATCGTAAATGGTGTCAATCTACCAATAGATCTCTTCACTAGACTCCATCTGGCTGAGAGATATGCACACACACACACTGGAGGACCCTGATATAAACCAAACATGGACTCAGAACCAGGCAAAGCAACATTATTAACCAAGGAAACCTAGAAGAAATGCCCCATGTGAGTGATTCAAACTCCCACATGGGTGCAACTCTCTCTGAATCTGCCTGTCCACGTATATCTTTTTTCCTCCAAATAAACACTTTACTTGTTTCACTGCTTTCCATCTCTTTATGGAAATTCACTTCTATAAAGCCAAATGGGCCAGGGCCATGTCACTGGCCAATAGTCCAGTGGCTAGGATTTGGTGCTCCTAGACACAACCTGACTTCAATCCTGTGACTGAGGAACTGAAATTCTGCTTCAAGCCATTACAGGCTGAGGCCACTTGAGATCAGATACATCTCCAGATGTATCAGCATCACATATAATGCAGACACAACTTTTATTCTGAGTTTACTAGCCATAAGTTCACGTTAACTCTGTTACAAAATCTATCAGAAAAAGAAAGAAAATAGCTCAAGATGATGGCTGACTTTGTCTAATGCCCCATGAAGGTATTAGGTAGTCTAAAGCTATGGTTTTTCCAGGAGTCATGTATGGATGTGAGAAAGTTGAGCACCCCAAAATTGATGCTTTTGAACTGTGGTGCTGGAGAAGACTCTTAAGAGTCCCTTGGACTGCAAGAACATCCAACCAGTCCATCCTAAATGAAATCAGTCCTGAATATTCCTCGGAAAGACTGACACTGAAGCTGAAGCTCCAATACTTTGGCCACCTGATGTGAAAAACTAACTCACTGGAAAAGACCTTGATGCTGGGGAAGACTGAGGGTAGGAGGAGAAGGGGATGACAGAAAATGAGATGGTTGGATGGCATCACCGATTCAATGGACATGAGTTTGAGCAAGCTCTGGGAGTTTGTGATGGACAGGGAAACCTGGCGCGCTGCAGTCCATGGGGTCACAAAGAGTTGGACACAACTGAGAGACTGAACTGAACTGACTGAGACACAGTTGTTAAGAACAGTGATTTAGCTACATATAAGTGGGATAAGAATTTTTTGGTGAACTTTTCAGCAATAATTGTTTTATGATATGCTTACTTAAAAAATGTTTCCCAAGTCTTTTGGTCATTTCCATCACTCAGAACTGTTGATATTGCTAAGTTCAGTTAAATGACAGTACTTATGCATGGAATCTAAAAAACACAAAAAACACCACAGTATTGTGAAGTAATTGGCCTCCAATTAAAAAAAAACAGAGTAAAATGGTGGTTACCAGGGGTGGGGTTGTAAAAGTGATAGTGTTGAAGGTTACCAACTTGCAATGAGTAGTTAACAAGTTACAGAGATCTAATGAATAGTATGATGAATACAGACAGTAATATTGTACTATAATTATATGTGGTAAATATTGCTTCAATGATAATTATTTTGCAATATATAAGTGTATCTAAGTAGCAAGCTTAGATTTGAAAAATGTAATATGTCACATTTATAAAAAATAATTTAGTGTTTAGTATATTCTAGATAATATTATAAGCATATTATATTTACTCATTTAATTCTCACAATGAAAGCTCTATGAAGTAGATCTTTTTTTTTTAATTTTATTTTTTTAATTTTTATTTATTTATTTTTTTTACTTGTTTTTGCCATACAATGTCATGATATCACCATGGGTTTACATATGCTTCCCCTCCGGAACCCCCCTCCCTCCTCCCTCCCCCCCGGGAAATCTCGCTGCACCAGTCCCGAGCATCAATCCTGGGCTGGCGATTGATTAGACACATGACAATTAACATGCTGAAGTAGATCTTTTTATTTCAATTTTACAGATGAAAAAAACAGGTACAAGAGATTAAGTACACTCTTGCTGGAACATTTTTTTTTTGGCTCTGCAGTTTGTGAGATCTTAGTTCTCTAACCAGGTATCGAACCTGTGCCCTCGACAGTGAAAGCACAGAGTCCTAAACACTGGACCTTCAGGGAATTCCTGAATTGTGAAATTCTTGACAGTGGTCTATAAAGAGCCTTAAAATATGTGTCTGCTTTGATTCGGTCTATCAAAAGCCATTATACATTGCACAGATCCTTTTCAGATCTTATTTCTCCAGCCACTCCCAAGTGATGGCCCTGAACAGCCCTCTCTAGATATTTACCTCAGCTGGAGACATCTGCCTCTCCGATGTATGACTTTGGACCAAACTTCCACATGTTAATCTCTGTCTTAGAGTTTGTTTCCTAGAGAACACACACTGCAATACCTAGTAATCTAATACCTAAGGATATCGACTAAATAAAATCTATGAACATGAATAATTATATGTGGGCCCTACTGGATAGAAAAACCACCAGAGAATGGAGCCTAGGGCTCATAATAAATACATATAAATTTTCAACCACCAGTTTCACCTTGGAGATGTAGAGGGCTGGAAAAAACATTGCTCCAATTCTTTCAACAAAAACAAGGAAGGTCTACAAATTAATGTTTTTTAATTAAACACATGAGATGACTAAGGTTACAGGGTAAATCCTGAAATCTAGAGATAGATGGATGGCTGTGAAGAAAAACAGGATGCTAGTACTAACCTGGCACAGAGGCTACCAAAAGCCATGAGCCAGCAAGAGGACTTAGCCAGATTTTTTAAAAAATCAAATTGCTAAAGGCTGAATATGGATTACTATGAGAGTATGAGGTTCCTGATAGCTGCAGACATAGAAAATTTCACACTTCCTAGTAGTATTTTTCCTACTGGAATCCCATAGGTGCTCACTAGGAAGAGGGAGGGAATCCTGAGAAAGCTTCACCTTCTTCCTTGTGCTGCTGACTAGTGGAGAGGAGCAGCAGGCAGTGCTGAAACTTCACCCAGATTCCATTCCTATCTCTTATAAGAAACAGAAACAACCTGCAGTGACAAGGGCAACAGAAACTATAGGCTGATGTCACCAATAGAAACAAGATTTCAGCTGGGAACAACTAAAAAGAGGACAGAAACTTCCTCTGGGATGAGACAAGAATGTGGGCTTGGCCCAGCATTATGTCTGAAAGAGGAGCAGGAATACTTCTGAAGGCCACACCCACAACTCAGGTTCATAGCATCTGCCTAAGATTGGGGCTTACTCAGAATGTTGGAGAATAGCCCCCTCCCTCCTCAATATCACCACCACCATCCTAACAAGCGTCAAGTAAAAATAACAAGGAAACAGAGTTGGACGAGAAGCACAAGAAAGATTCTCTTTGGGGAGCATGAAAAGGAGAAGACCCAAAGCCAAGTGTAAAGCAAACTTAATCCAGCCCATCTCCTGATTATGTTACTACAAATTTTCACACCAAAGGCATAGCAAAAGAAATGGCATGCTCCTCTCCAAGCATTTAAAAATATATACCTTAAAATCTACTGTCCGATATAGCATGCCCAGCTTTCCACAAAAAATTTCAGAGGCATACAGAAGAAAGTTGGAGTAGCTACATTAATTACAACAAAAGTAAACCTTATAACAAGAAATATTATCAGGGATAAAAAGGGATATTACATGACAATAAAAAAGTCAATTCTCCAAATAATTCTAAATGTTTATGTGCCTAACAAGAGAAATTCAAAATATATAAAGGGAAAATATATAATTTTTGCATTATAAACCCAAAGAACAAGTAAACATTCATGATTTCATATTGATATAAATGACTGAATAAATAAGTAAATAAATAAATAAGTAAATGGGGAGATGGAAAATGTGTTATAACATAATTCCAAATAATACATGTAGAAAGAATGAGAGAAACAGAAAGCTGGCATTAGAACAGCACAGTAATAATTTCTAAAGGCAGTCTCCTGATGAATGCAAAAATTAGCGGGAAAAACTTTTAATGAGAAACAAAACATTTGCATAGCTTCAAAGTGCATGTGTACATACTCAGTCTCATCCAACTCTTTGCAACCCCATGGACTGTAGTCTGCCAGGCTCCTCTGTCCATGGGATTTCCCACGCAAGAATACTGGAGTGGGTTGCATTTCTTTCTTCCAGTGGACCTTCCTGACTCAGGGATGGAACCCTTGCCTCCTGTATTGGCAGGTGGATTCTTTACTGCTGAGCCACTAGGGAAGCCCAGCTTCAAAGTATCTTCCACTAAATATTCAGTAATTATTGTGGTAGTTTTAACATATGTCCACAATTATTTTCTGCTGCTTCCTCTAGAAAATGGAGCTTAATTCTTTTCCCCTTGAACATGGGCTGGATTTAATGACTTGCTTGCAAAAAATAGTGTATGGACTGGAAAAAGCAATAACTTTATAATGGAGAAAACCTGCAGACATTGCCTTAACCAAGGTGATGAAGGCAGACATAATCAGTGATAAGTCATGTGGATATCAAATATTCCCTGATATGATGTAATGAGAAGTTATTCTTCTCCAAATTCCATAACCTTAGTCTAATCACAAGAATACCTCAGACAAACTCAAATTGCTGGATATTCTACTGTGGTGTTGGAGAAGACTCTTGAGAGTCCCTTGGACTGCAAGGAGATCCAACTGGTCCATCCTAAAGGAGATCAGTCTTGGGTGTTCATTACTAGGATTGATGTTGAAGCTGAAATTCCAATACTTTGGCCACCTGATACGAAGAGCTGACTCACTGGAAAAGACCCTGATGCTGGGAAAGATTGAAGGTAGGAGGAGAAGGGGACAACAGAGGATAGGAAGGTTAGATGGCATCACTGACTCAATGGACACGGGTTTGGGTGGACTCCAGGAGTTGGTGATGGACAGGGAGGCCTGGCGTCCTGCGGTTCATGGGTTCACAAAGAGTTGGACACAACTGAGTGACTGAACTGAACTACAGTCCATCTGTCCTCAAAAGTGCCAAGATTGGGTGGTTGTGGGGAGAGGGATAAATTAGGAGTTTGGGATTAACATATACACACTACTATATATAACATAGATAATTAAAAAGGACCCACTGTATAGCTCGGGGAACTTTACTCAATATTTTGCAATAACCTATAAAGGAAAATAATCTGAAAAAAAAAACAGGCATATATACGTATGTAAGAAAATGAAGTTTTTGTCTAGTTAAAAAAAGACTGTAATTGGAGTAAAACTGTTACATGATCACTTATGTAGCAAATGTGATGAAGTATACACCTTTGCTGAATGATCCCCAGCCAAACCGCACTGAGTTCAGCCACATCAGCTGCTGAGGTTCCTTCCTGTTTCCAGGCATCTGTGAGCAGGCACCAGTGAGACTTTCTTCTGCTAATGCTACTGGCCACAAGGACTGCCATAAGAATAGAGTTGGCGCATTTGGAGGATCCACAAACTCTATAGCACCTAGTAGCTGTTGCTGTATGGGGCTATGTGAGGTTTCTATCCCCCTCCAGAGTTGGGACCAACATCCTAGAATTTCTCTTTTTGTATCTTTGTTGCAGTGCCCAAGCATCCAGAGTCAGAGACACAAGTAATTCAAATAGTAGCCATACTTGGTAGAGATGCCAGCCTAACTTTGCAAAATGTCATTTTATGTTCCCCAACTTACACTCGACTCTGGCTCCCCTGGTTGCTCAGACAGTAAAGAATCTGCCCTGCAATGTGGGAGACCTGGGTTTGATCCCAGGGTTTGGCAAATCCCCTGGAGAAGGGGATGGAAACCCACTCCAATATTCTTGCCTGGAGAATCCCATGCACAGAGAAGCCTGGCGGGCTACAGTCCATGGGGTGGCAAAGAGTCAGACATGGCTGAGCAACTACCACTTTCACTTTCTTCACTTGTCTGCTACCTTGTCTGTCCACCTGCCTCTAAGCTAGCAATGAAGTGAACCATCATGCATTCTTCTAACTTCTAACCACAGCTTTTCCAACTTTCTAACTTGAACTTGTGCCTCTAGCTGGACATCAGTGGCCAGTGATCGACCCAAGAGAGGCCAACTGTTGTGCAGACATGCATCCCCATCTTTGCCACAGTGTGCTATGTGCAGCCCCTCCAACAAGCGCATCAGACCAGCTGGCTTTGGGAGTCTCTGTACTCACACGACAGTCCACAAGCATCTATATGCCACCCCTCCCCAAATAGATATCAATGGCCAACTCAGGATTTCCTCCTTGGATGCACCTTTTTCAAAGCCCACGTCTTCTGTTTCCTTGGCTGTCTTGCCAACCTTTGCTTTTACAACCTAGTTTCTGCAAGGCAAAGAGGGACCAAAGAAGGAGGCAGATCTGTCTAGATCAGCAGGTGGCAGCTTTAATAAGCAAGGGAACTTACCCAGGAGGCTTCTCTTGAGCAGTGGCAAACCAAGTAGATCTCTGCACTTGCCTGCCAGAATCTTAAAGTTTATACAGAGCTCTTAAAGGGGATTTGGGTTTCCCAGGTGGCACAGTGGTAAAGAACCTGCCAGCCAACACAGGAGGTGCAGGAGATGTGGGTTCAATCCCTGGGTTGGGAAGATCCCCTGAAGAAGGAAATGACAAGTTACCCCAGTATTCTTGCCTAGAAAATTCCATGGACAGAGGAGCCTGGTGGGCTATAGTCCATGGGGTTGCAAAGAGTTAAACAGGACTGAGCACACACCCAGGTGTTTAATGGAATTCAGTCACATATACTGTCCAGATGGTCTCAACATCACATCACTGTCTCAAAGCTGGCTCCTAGAGGCAGCTTCTAAGGCTTGGAAGGCAAGCAGAATGCATGACCTGGTCAAGCTTATGGGTCAACTGGCAGTCACGTCCTCTGTGTGACCTCTTCCAACAAATATTTATACATGAAACAGCAGGGATGAGTCATAAAATAATTAGGCTGAGTTCAAGAAGCCAAATAAATAAAGAGGAATAGGAAGGAGAAATGACAGAAGGGCATGAAGAAATTTTTGAGGGTGATGGATATGTGCATTTCTTGACAATTTCATAGGGGTGTGTGTGTGTGTGTGTGTGTGTGTGTGTGTGTGTGTGTGGTGTATGTATCTATATAAATATATATCTCAGATGTACCAAATTGTACACTTCAGATGTGTGCAGTTTATTGAATGGTGAATATTCCTCATTAGAGATTTTTTTCAGATATGGAAAGGCCAATTTTTCACCAAATAACTGCCCTAAGTAACTACTACTGTGTAGTATATTTTAAGAAGTACCAAGATCATGAAAAACAAGTCAAGATTAAGAATTGTCACAGACTGGAGGAGACTAAAGAGACATGACAACTAAATGCAATGTGGTATTCTGGGTTGGACACTGGAACAGGAAAAGGATATAAATGGACAAACTGGTAAAATCTGATTAAAATCTGTAGTTTAGTTAATAGAGCTGTACCAATGATGATTCTATAGCTTTAATTAATGAACCATGATTATAAAACCTGTTAGTATCAAGAAAAACTGAAGAAGGGTACCTGAGAACTCTCTGCTCAATCTTTGCCATTCCTCCATCAACTTAAAATTCTTTTAAAATAATGGGTTTTTCAAAGTAATCCGTCTTCTAAGTATACTCACACTGGACCTATATGTAAGAAATTAAAATCTATTGTGTCAAGCTTTTGAAAATTTGAGAGTTTTTCTTAATTGAAATTAGTGTCATCTTAATATACTGCTGATTATGATTATTAAGGCACATCTTTTCAAATTAATTCTATTCCATGAACATATAGTTGGCCACTCAATCAAGAAAAGATTGCATTTTGTTATAAGTTGTCATAAGAGAGCCAGAAAAAGTTGACCAGCTGTTCTCTTTTTTATAATTAGTTCTCCAAAATTAAACTCTAAATTATTCTCTACTTTTTTAAATTATTTTAATCTTTACAACTATATTGTAAGTATAAGAAGATCATTAAGATGAGAGGTGCTAGAGAAGTCTGAAAGCTAAATCCGAGCAGGACCTTGAATGACAGGTGATAGATCTAATATCATAAATTCAGATGCCTTTGGGGCCAGGGAAGTAATATGCGTGTTTGACTTGAGTTTGAGTAAGTAGTAGGGAGTAATAGGGCCTACCAGGAACTGAAGAATGCATGTTCATATACATATATATACATATATATATATATATAGTGCTAAAAGGCAAGAAGTCTGTCATTAAAATGGTCTAAGGGTGAGAGACTGTGACCACCAATAGAGATAAAAATGGAGAGGAGAAACCAGAATACCTTTCAAGTATGAGGAACCTCCAGATACAAGGTAGGTATAAGGAGAGCAGATTTAGAGGATGATGGAAATCCAGCCTGGATTTTTAAGGAGAGAAGGTAGTATGCCTAGGGCATCTGACTCAGAAGAGATTTGGTGATCCTGTAATTGAGTAGTATGCTGTGTGACTTTTCATTGCCCAGGGGTTCACAGAACCCTCCCAAGGCCTGAGGAGAGGAATCCCACATTCAACTCCCAAATCCTTTTTTATTTCATGGTATGTTCCTGTGAGAGGTTATTTGAATAAATAGTTCCATGGCAAAAAAAGATTTGAAAAACACTAATTTAAGATCCCCTAAGTCTTTTCATCTGTTATAAGGAGGGCCAAGGAGTGACTTGTTCAAGGTTCCAAACTTATGTAGGTTTCCTTAGCCTTAACCTGCAAATCTGGTCCCAAGCCAGTGCTCTTTCTACTATTACAGGTCCAGATAGACCTGGAACAAATATACTTCTTGGGAGGACTTTTATTTTATTATTCCTTGCTCTCTGAGTTCCACGGCAGGTGTTGATCAAGAATTTAGGAAGGAAGGCAAAACTTTGAATTAGTTTCATTTATTTCTTAGGTGAATGAAACATCTGAAAGCAGGTTTTAATAAATAGTAAAGAACAGTGGACATTTGCAGCAGGACTGGCAATAACAACAACAGTAGTATCAATAATAAGTTAAATTTACTGAACATTTGTTATGTGTTCAGCACTATCTCAAGTACCTTATATTTCTTGTTTAATCCTCACAACAACCCTTCTAGGTAACAAGTATTATCCCCATTTAATAGCAAGGAAATAACATCTAATTAGGGGCTTCTCTGGTAGCTCAGACTCTAAAAAATTCTCCTGCAACGTGAGAGACCTGGGTTTGATCCCTGGGTTGGGAACATCTCCTGGAGGAGGGCATGGCAACCCATGCCAGTGTTCTTGCCTGGAGAATCCCATGGACAGAGGAACCTGGTGGGCTTTAGTCCATGGAGTCACAAAGAGTTGGACACGACTGAGCGACTAAGCACACAACACCTAATTAGAGAAGTTAAGAAATTTTCCCAAAGTCAAATTATATTATTATTAATTATAGAATTATTAATATATTGTTGGAATTTGTTTGAAAGCAGCTTAGGGCTTGGATAAGCCTATTCCCCTTCACTGTTTTGTCCAGAGCTGTATCTACTGCTGTGAGAATATTAGCCTTCTGTTAATGGGGGCAGTTGCTCCCAGCCACCCCTCAGACACCCTCCTCCAGATAGCCTTTGGAAAATGGGATCTTCTTGATTCCAATAATAAGGGCTTAGCAGATATAGGTGCAAATGTTCCTATAGAGATAGCGTGTCAATGTCAAGGCAATAAAGCCACAAGACCACCAGGAAAGAGGAAACCCAGCTGTAGTTTGCCCTCATCAAATGACTCAGATTGTTTTCAGATGTGGTGGGTGGGATGAAACTCAAAGCTTGTTGAACTTCAAACATGTCCCCCTCTGTTTAATACATCCTGTGTGTTCTCCAGCAGAAATGCATTCCCTTATAGTTCGGAGATTCAACACAGTTGTTGCTTTTAAGTATATTTGAAATCCCAGAGGCCCCTTGGGCAAATCCTTTTAAGTGAGAGAGCTACATTTTACTGATTCAGATAACTCAATTTTGAGTTCCAAGAAGCTTGGGATATGATTTGAAACTTCCAACCATTAAAGTATGAGCTGGTGCAAAAGTTGGAAAAGTGCAACTCATCTTTGTCTGACACCAGAAGCTGGGAATGCCCCTCACCCACCTACCATTTCAATGTATATGAAGCAACAAAGGCCAATTCCCACACAGTCAGGGAAGGAGACTTAGTTCCTGCTCCTTTTCTCTCATCCACTAGAGAAGAAAGTGGTAGGATTAGCACTCCTGGATCTAGATTGCAGCTTGATAGTGTCTGGACTACATCCTATGGTACACTGGTAGGGATTACTGTTTGGGGTGGAATCCAATTTCTGCCACTTTCAAACTGTGTGACTTCAAGAGTCACTGAACTCTCAGTGCTTCAGCTTTCTCACATGTAAACTGAGGATAATAGTAGTTCCCATCTCATTAGATTGTTGAGAAACTTCTATGAGTCAATCACATAATGTGCACAGGCCCATGCCTGGCACATTGTAGGAACTCAATAAAGGTTAATGATATTAAAGCTACAATAATCTATTTCTAAGAGGTTCTGGAGACACAAAGTAATCCTAAGGCTCTAGAGCTCTGGCCATGATTTTGTCTCTCAGCAGCTCTCCAAATCATGGGGGCTAGTTTACAATGAGACTAATAGGTCATTTGGGAATGGTCTGATCCATTATGACTATTGGTGTGGTCTCAAACTTGTTCTGGCAGAATAGTCTCCTGGTACTATTTCAGGCCTTATATATGAACACTAAAGGAAGAAATGTTATAACATAAAGTGTCACTGTAACTCAAACCACATGGTAAGTATGGGTAGAATGCTAGCTAATGGCTGAGCAAGATGGCAACACAACTCAGGTAATGCTAATAGAAGCTGCATTTGAGGGAGAATATAGATTCTGAATGGGAAGATCTCCTGGAGGAGGGCATGGCAACCCACTCCAGTATTCTTGCATGGAGAATCCTGAGGACAGAGGAGCCTGGCAGGCTACAGTCCATAGTGTTACAAAGAATCAGACATGACTGAAACGACTTAGCATGCATGCATGCATAGATTCTGAATATGGGTCATTGGCTGAGATACTAACTAATTCTGGGGGTAGAAGGAATACTGTATTGCAGGGTTCCCAGCCTCTGGGATCTAATAACTAATGATCTGAGCTAGAGCTGATATAATAATAATAATAGAAATAAAGTACACAATAAATGTAATGCACTTGAATCACCCAAAACCGTTTCCCCATCCTTTCCCTATCCTGTGGAAAAACTGTCTTCCACAAAATCAGTTTCTGGTGCCAAAAAGTTTAGGGACAGTGCTGTAGTAGAATTCTGTTCAATGAAAAGAAGTCACACAATATTCAATGCACACTTTATAAACACCTACACTGCACTTGGTATGTTGTAAGATGATTATTTCCACAAATATTAACTGAACACCTACTATGTACCAGCATACTTCAAGGCCCTAGGTATACAACAGTGGATAACTTAGATCAAAATCCCTACCCAAATGGCAGTTATATTTCAGCAGAACAGGCAAAGTATCAATAAGATAAATAATTAAAATATCTAGTATTATTACTTATAGACAGCAATAAGTGCTGAAGTGCAAAATAAAGCAGGTAATGGAGATGTGTGTGTGTGTGCTCAGTCATGTTTGACTCTTTGCAACTCCATGGACTGTAGCCCACCTGGCTCTTCTGTCCATGGAATTTTCCAGGAAAGAATATTGGAGTGGCTTGCCATTTCCTTCTCCAGGAGATCTTCCCAATCCAGGGATCGAACTTGCATCTCTTGTGTCTCCTGCATTCACAGGTGAATTCTTTACCACTGTGCCACCTGGGAAGCCCCTAGGTAATGGAAATACAGAATGTCAAAGATGGAGTAATGATTGCATTTTAGATGGACCTGAAGGAGCTGAGGGAGTATGCCATATGAATACTCAGAGAAGGAACATTCTATGCAGAGGAAAGAGCAGATGCAAAAGCTCTAAGGCAGAAGTGTACATGGAATGATCAGAAAATGACAAGAAAGCTTCGGGGTCTTTGAGAGGTAGGAGATGAAGTTAGAGATTTGGTGACTGACTAGATCTTGTAAGACCTGCTAGATTATTGTAAGGACTTTTAACTTTTACACAGTGTGAGCTAGGAAGTCACTGTAGGGTTATAAGCAAAGAAATGATATGTTCGGCCTATGCTTGGTTGGATTACTTGGGCTACTGTGTTTAGAAGACATGGACAGAAGTAACAGAGGCTGTTGAAGCAATCTAAGTGCAAAATAACAGTTGCTTGGGCTAGAGGTATAGTAGTAAAGCTGGTAAGAACTGGTCAAATGACAGATATATTTGAAAGAAGATCCATCAGGATTTTCTGATGAACTTGATATGCAGTGTGAAAAAGAGGAGTCAAGGATGCCTTCAAGTTTCCTGGCCTGAATGACTAGAAGATTGCAACTGTCATAAACTGACTTTGATGGTGGAAGGGAGACTTCAGTAGGAAGAGATTAGGAGAAAAAGATCAGAAGCTCAGTTAATTTGCATGGATATGTCAAGCAGATGGACACATCTGAAGTTCAAAAGAAGTTCTGAGATAGAGATTCTAGGTAGAGACTTATAGAAAATTATGAGATTGAATGAGACCATCAAGGCAGTGAGAATATTCAGAAAGGAAAAGTTCAATGATTAAGCCCTGTGGCTTCATTTAGACATCAGTGGAAGAAGCATCAAATAAGGTAGGAAGCAAGCAGGAGAGTGTGGTGTCCTGAAACCAAGTGAAGAAAAGTGTGTCAACAGGAAGAGAGCACTCAACTGGGTAAAATGCTGCTGATCTACCAAGTAAATGCAGACTCAGAATGGACCACGGGAGAATTCCATGGACTATATAGTTCATGAGGTCACAAAGAGTTGGACATGACTGAGCTACTTTCCCTTTCACTTTCATGAGCTTCCTTAGTGGCTCAGTGGTAAAGCATCTGCAATGCAGGACATGTAGGTTCCATCCCTGGGTCAGGAAGATCCCCTGGAGAAGGGCATGACAACCCACTCCAGTATTCTTGCTTGGAGAATCTCATAGACAGAGGAGCCGGGCAGGCTGCAGTCCATGGGGTCGCAAAGAGTCAGACATGACTGCAGCGACTAAACCACAACAAAGGAAGAATGATCTGGAAGAGATCATGAAGAGGAAGGATGATGCCACCTCATATCTAGAGTCAGTGATATGAAGGATCTGGAAGAGAAAATAGCCATCACTTGAGGAGGCTGCAAGGAATTAGTCACCTCTGAGGAGAGAGAAGTTTCAGTTGGAGCAAGAAAATGAGGGGTCAGTCTAGGAAGTGTGAGGGGATATGGGGAATTTGCCTGAGGATTGGTCCAGTACTTTCAGGAGATGGGGCAGAGGGAGGGGAGATGGAGTCTAGAGTAATGAAGATCATATGCTATGGGATTGGGGGAGGGGACTGAAGCTCTTGATTTATGCTGGTGACTGACATGAGCAGGAATATAAAATTTGATGGTCCAAAGCAGATAGTGCTTGTAAGGTCAGGGCATTCGAGAGGAGTGTTGAGAGAATATGAAATTTGGAAGCAATATCTTGATTCTTACTGGCAGAGGATGGAGCGTGCACAAATGAAACCTTGCTCCCAGCATGTGGGGCTTCCTCTCTCTGATGTAACTGAGGGACTAAAGGAGAGGTGATCTTACATTGAATTCACAGGAAATCTCTTGATCCCTGGTGATGGTTGCTTGCTCAGCCAATATAAGAGCTGCATATATTTCCCAATTTCAGCTGGTGAGGGGTTACCACTACAATGGGCACACTGGGCAGTCACTTATGCCCAATCTTCATTCTCAGACTTCTGACAAAAAGCCAATGTAGAACTATTCCCTCAATCATTGGACCTTATTCACTTCATAGGAATATTCCCTCTTGTCGTTCTCTGCCAGCTTTGTTCTAGACTTGTCCAAATGCATTTTCATGTGGCTGAAAGGGTTTAAACACTCTAACATTTCAATCTGGCAATATGGCTGAATGAACTTCCATAATATTTGGCACAGAAGACTCTGATCACCAAGCAGGAACCTAAGAAGTGGCAGGTACTTACTCCCTAGGGAGATACAGAAAGCTAATGTTTGCTCATGATTACAGGGCACTGTGGATGCAGGGCTTCCCAGGTGGTGCTGGTGATAAAGAACCCACTTGCTAATGCAGGAGATAGGGAGATCTCCTGGAGGAGAGCATGGCAACCCACTCCAGTACTCTTGCCTGGAGAATCCCATGGACAAAGGAGCCTGGAGGCCTGTAGTCCATAGGGTAGCAAAGAGTCAGACACGCCTTAAGTGACTGCCATGCAAGCACACACATGTGGATGCAAAAGTGTTCTGAGTTCAGTGGCAAATAGTGGGTATTACTTTGCCTGAAAATTAGTAGAGATTCAGAATTTTGAAAGGCCTAAAGACTTCAGGACACCAACACAACTTTTTGATTTTCCCCGAGACGTTCAAAAGTGCTTCACAGCTGACTCTCTGTCCTTAAGCTTCGACCCTATTATCAGAATACTGCTAACATAATACCAAAACACAAAGTAACCTATTCAGATTATACTGGAGAACTTGCATGTGTCTAGCACTTAGTAATTTAGAGTTTAAACACCTGAAATATATTGTTTGGTAATAAATGCAGTATATACTAATCTCATTTTACAGATGAGTAAATTTCTCTGTAACTCCTCAGGTGGGACTTACTTTCACTAAACTATACCATTTTTTCACTCATTCATTCATTTATTCAATATGGCTTCATTTAGCCTAATCAGGGCTCATCAATATTTTCATAGCCAATACTTCTGTTTAAGACTTGAACATTTAAACAAATAGCTACTCAATTCCTACTATTTATGATATTGTATTAAGAACTATTATTAGGAAGATACAAAGATGCCTAGAATATGGACTCTGTCCTAAATAAGCTCAAAGTCACATTTACAATGTTTATTCTAAACTTCTCAACTGAAATTCAAGCTGAGACATACATCAGGTTTTTTCAGCTTTTTACAGAGTATCTGTATTGGTTAAAGTAACCCTAAATGCTGCAATAAATAAATCCAAACATATGTAGTACTTCTAACATAATAGATGTTAATTTCTTGCTATGTTAAGTCCAAAATGGGTGGTCCAATTGGTGGGCAGCAATCCTCCAAGTAGTGATTCAGAGATCTAGGCTTATTCCATGATGGTAGGCACCTCAGCTTGCTGAGCTCATTTGTTTTAAGTCAGTTGAAAGGGAAAGCACAGGGAGGGTAGCATGTGAGAGGATATTATGGGACAGATATGAAAGTGACACACAACAGTTCCCAACAAGCCATCAACTAGGACTTAGTCACATGACCATGCCTAACCTCAAGAGATGCTTGAAAATGTGATCCAGAGGGGTGCTCAGGAAGTCAAGGAAAAGGTTTAATGGATAGCTGCCATTTTTCATGAGAAAGAGAATAACTTTGGACATGGGTGGGTTCATCTGGAGCAAGTAGGGTAGCAGATATGGGCCAGTGGGCTTCTCCATAGACATCTCAGGTCTCCTGAGAGGAGTGAGTTGTGGTCATCTCCAGGAGTAGGGAAATCTCCTCTTCATGAAGGTGATTCTTGTTTGAGAAAGGAATGTGAAAGAATCCTCCAAGATAAAGGAATATTGCTTTAACTTCAAGTTCTTCTTGTCCCTGGTGCATTCGTTCTTCTGTTGATATGATTTAATCTAATCTTTTGTCCTCTACCTTTGATACTCTTCTGGTTCCTGAAGGCTTTTACTTTCCATTCAAGGATGAAATTTCCAGACTTTCCTTGACTCTTTTGATACTGGATCACAGATAGTCCTACCTTTCAGATCAACCTCAGCCTATGGGCCTATGGGACAGACAGAATTTACTAGGTTGAAGTCACACATTTGTTAACAGGCATAGTCAGTTGGCTGGCCACACAATAATAAAGACTTCTCTTTCTCAAGTTTTAACAACTCATTAATGTCTCTAAGCAAAGTACTTCATCTTTCTCTATCACTAGTTTTTTTTTTCCCTTGGGGAAAAATAGAAATGGCATTTTACACAGCATAGCTATCTTGAGGGCACATGGTGGTTTTCCAATAAATTCTGTCAACACACTAGCCTTCAGTAAAAAGTGACTCTGAAGCTTTCTGCAAATCCAAAAATACCAGAGAAGGGTTCCTTATTGCTGAGTCTGTGGGTTCTTCCAAGTGTTGGTTGAGGGAAAAAATAGCTTCTTCATACTGTTTATTTTGTAATTGGATGTTAAAATTGAAATTTCTGCCAAAACTCTAATAGATACCAGATACCAAAATAACTTGTGAGATAGACTTTTCTATAGGATTTGCTGAAAGATATGGCCCCAAACCAATTTTATGAGTTTTGTGACTCTCACATACACTATGGGCAAAAAGGGTTGAGAGTTAGAGTTTACAGCAAGATTTTCTTAGGTATATTTTATTTAAGAAAGATCTATTGAAAAAGCCACGAAGTGCCTTGACCTCAAGTCAAGAGAGAGGGGCTTCTAGGAGACCCTTTGGTGGGGTAATATCTGTTGTCTAACATTTGAGGGGGAGACCCAGTAGATTAATGTTTATCTCATATGTGGAATGAACAAACTGGCTGTTGTGGTGAGTGGTTACACTGGGATTGACCAATGCTCCTGGAATTTATTGGAGAAAAGGATGCATAAGTGTTTGCTGTGAAACGTGTTTGAATTGGTGTGTGTGTGAGAGAGAGAGCCAGAGATAGACACAGAATGAACAAGCAGCATAGAATCAATTTAGGAAGTATTCGGGAGGACCTGCTTGGAAGCATGAAAGGATCTTCAGAGAATAAATCTAACAATGAACCCAAGAGGGCAGCCAGCAACTGAGTAAACGGCAAAGAGATGAGACCGGAGAGAGTCCATCACCTGGGATAAGAGGACTACAGATGAGAGATTCGCAGCATTTGGTCAGGGAAAGGATCTCCAGAAACCTCAGCAAAGCATTCAAGAAGAAAAGAGTCAGTGTTTCATGCCAATCAGGCTCATAGAAGAAAGGGCTCATAAGTGTTCCAGTTGCTAAAGGGCTGTCTTTCTCTGTGTACTTCTTCCCTGCACACTAGTGCAGGAGGGGTGAGGAGCCAGGTGAGCAGCTGGGGAAAAAAAGAAGAAGCACTGCATTTTCTTCTCCAGATAAAAAGCTGACCATCTGTCTCTCCATGCAATCTCTGCTCCAGGCTTCCTATCAGAATCAAGTCATGTTTGGGAGTTCCCCAGTGGCCTACTGGTTAGGATTACATGATTCCACTACCATGGCCTGAGTTCAATGTCTAGTCCAGGAACTGACATCCTGCAAGCCAAATAATAATAATAATAATAATAGTAAAAACTAAAATACATTAATTCTTTTTAAAGAATAAAAAATTCAGGGCATGTATAAAGTTGTGATCATTGCCTGGACCTAGAAATGATAGTTACTGATAATCATGAAAAAGTGTTTTGGGCTTAAAGTTGCCACAGGAATTTTTATTACCTAAGCACTCCAGAGGGCTTCCCATGTGGCACTTATGGTAAAGAATCCGCCTGCAATGCAGGAGATAGAGGAGATGCAGGTTCGATCCCTGGGTTGCGAAGATCCCTTGGAGGAGGGCATGTCAACCCACTCCAGTATCCTTGCCTGGAGGATCCCAGTGGACAAAGGAGCATGCAGGCTATAGTCCTTAGGGTTGCACAGAGTCAGACACAACGGAATCGACTTAGCAGGCATGCAAGCACTCCAGGAAAGAAGTCCGGCTTTTGTCTAGGGACTAGGAAAGAGTTATCCTTCTGAATAAATGTAAAGGAGTATTAGGAGACCCAAAGTAAGTTACCTTGTGTTTCTGTGATTACATGATTACAACCCCTTCAGAATACATTGGGAATATTCATTATGACCTCCAGGACACAGATTTTGAATGGAGGCAGATTGCTCTCTTTTACGGCCATATAAATGCCTCTCAATCTATATTGTATCCTTTTTTCTCACCCTGATCTCCAAGGAAATGGAGATATCCTCATTTTTATTACCTGTGCTTATTATTATTTTGCTCATAGTGCTTAAAGGCATTATTTTGGAGTCACTATCTAAATTTGGGGATGCTTAATTAAATAAATCCATGCAAATTTTAGGTTCATTGCTTCTGCTTAAACAAATGGCCACACATTTATTGCTGCAAAACTGCTTTTCTCCAGCATTTAACCATAGTTGTGAGCATCTCAGTATTGCACTCTAAAATGACACAATTATTTCAGCATCAGGCTCCATTTCAAACAATACTTCATATGCCAGTAGGTCTCCAAGGAATTTATTTCCCCTCTCTCCTTATTTACTTATTTTATTTCTTTGTATTGCAGTAAAATTCAAGGCTGAGAAAGCGCTAGCTCTCTGAATCCCAGGCTGGGAGTAAATAATTCAGCACAGTGTGGCACAGAAAATGCTTCCCTCTGTCTCATTAAAAAAAAAAAAAAACTTGTGTCTGTGTGGATTCAAGATCATGCTGAGCACTCTGATGTAGAGCAGGGCAGATGTCCTGGCTGCAATGGGGAGATACAGACTCAGTGAGGTGTAAGTCATGAGATGATTGGCTGTTCTGAAACTGGATGGAAAATGACACCACCTTGAATGCTTTTGTTTTTAAGCGGAGTCAGGGCTATTAGATATCTTTTGCAGCCTGGTTAGAGCAATATACAGACATTCTATGCAAAGCAGCATGAGTTCTTTCTGGCTACTTTGCTTGGGTATCCATGTCCCTCTTTTGCTTCTGGATTGAGAGTTTAGAATCCTGGGTACTAATCATTTGTTAATTACCAACTGATATGTTGGATACATTGCTCTCCCACCCACTTGGTAATATCTTTCCCCCTCACTCCCAGAACCTTAGAAAAGTACCCAAGTTTTTACCTCCTGTGTTTCACTACAGTTTCCACTGCCCAATATGATATTTGCTCAACAACGCTGTAACCTTCAAACCAACCATGTTGGCTTGATTTTGCGTCAAGTAGAATTCCATTTAGATTCAGCAGTTTCGGGCCCTGTATTAAGTGGGTAGAGACCATATGGATTATACTCTCCTGCAAATGACAATGTAGCAGGTGCCACTGATGCCCCACCCATATCCAGTTCATCGCCCTCAAAATGACTTCCGACTGCCAGCATCTGAATCAGGACCACAGTCAGGAGGCCATTTCCAGAACCAAACATGGTCACTCAGCCTGTGCATGGGTACAGGCTTCCCCAAGAGCTACTGTCAACCAATGATGGTCAAGAGTTGGTATACAAATACTCTAAACTGTCAACCAATGATGCTCAACAGTAGGCGTACAAATATTCTAAATCCTTTGTCTCCTAAGTGGGAATGTTTCTGAGATGTGTATGCTATACTAGTTCCCAGAATTTACCCATGGAATTAGTGTGTGTCACTCAATTATTATTGATATTTGGATTGATAATACCTCCTTTCACTCGAATTTCCATGCTGGTATTCTCTAAACCTTCCTAATAAATTATTTATACTCAAATCCTTCTCTCTTTGTGTCTGCTCTTTGGGAACCTAAACCAAAACCCCAAAGGCAGTTATACCCTGCCTGAAAAGGACTTCAAGCCTGATATCAAATAACCAGGTATAGAAGGATAACTTCTTTAAACAAACAGGTCCTAGGGATGAAAGAGTGACTACCCTCCACAGCTCTTATGTGCTTTTCCTTGACCACCCTGTTCAGGACCACTGAAGTGTGGACAGACATGGAAGATGTTCTAAGTTCAACAGCATCCTTTTAACTGATCTCTGTGCCTTCAACTTCTCCTCCCCCTGATTTGTCCTGTATCATACTACTTGGCCAGTTCTCCTAATACTCCATTTTCATGGATTTCTCCCTGTTCAAACATTCATAAAGACCTCCTATCAGACAGCAATGGTAAAATGTCTCAGCCTTATCCTAAACCTCTGTCATGTTTTGGGGAGAGAAGTTGGGTTGTTTCTAGCACTGCCCCTTTCCTCCTGGTCAGTGGGTTAGGAGTGGCTGCATTCTTCAAATGAAGGTCACAGCTCCTGACGGGTGTCCTGCCCATGTAAGCTATAGCTGTAGCTACATCTCTTTCCAGGTGACAGGAGCCACTATCTCCTCTTAACCATCCAGGCTAGTTTCCTGCCTCAAGGCACTTTACTACTGCTTGTTAGTTCTCTTCATTAAGCTCTCTTCAGTCATTCTTTTGACTGTGCCATCTGTTTCCTGCCAGAGCCCTGGGCAATACCAGCACTGATGTTCTGTGTTCCAGACTTGCCTCTGCCACTTTCTACCTTGTGTCACTTTGCATCTTAATTATCTCTTGAGTGTCTTTGAGGCTTGTAGTCATTTGTTAATGGGAATAATAAGGCCTCTGTAGCATGCCTCGTAAAGTTGCTATGCTAATAAAATTCAGTTTTGTGACAGAAAAGACATTGTTTTATAAATGTGAAAAAAAGATAAATCTAAGCATTTAAAAAAATCATAATATAGAGAAGAATCTTGAGTGAGACTCTAAAAGCTCATTACCAAAAAGAAAGGGACCAGGAATAAGGGCACAGGAGGAAATAGAGAACTCGGGAGAAATGTCCACGCCACTTACAAGTCACTTACAGCAGTGATTCATCTGGTGTCGTCCTCACTCAGGGCCTCAAGCACAGGGCAACCCTGTGTGTGTTGCCATAGCAACTACCAGCCAGAACCTGGAAATTCCAGCAGCTTATAATATCAATCACCATGAGAAAAAGGGGTCACAGCAAACTGCAAAAAAAAAAAAAAAGAAAAATGTATATCACAGAGGCCACAGAAAGAACTGGAGAAAAGACAGTAGTTCTCAAACATTGGCCCTGAACCAATACCGTCAACGTCCCTGGGCATTTATTAAACATGTAGATCCTTGAATCATGCTCAATACCTACTGAATGGGAAACTCTAGGGCCTCAAACAGTTTGTTTTAAAAAGCTTCCCAGGTGAGTCTTATGCATGCTAAAATGTGAGAACCATGGATCTAAGGGTCAGGAAATTTGGCTCCAGCTCTCAATATCCAAATGTGCAGAAGGTGTATAATAATGAAACTAAAATAAAAGTTTTAAAATGAAAGGCAAATATGATCTCATAATTCCCCTGTGGTTTACCTGAGTAGGAATGGTGACTAAAATACAGCAATGGAAAACCTGACTGTATTAGTTTTCTATTTCTGCATAACGACCACACATTTAGTAGCTTAAAACAACACATGTTCATTATCTCATAGTTTCTGTGGGTCACAAATCCAGGCACGACTTAACTGGATTCTCTGCTTATTGTCTCACAAAGTTTCCGTCAAGGCATCAGCCAGGACTGGGTTCCCATTAGAGAGATGTGGAGAAGGATGTGCTTCCAAGTTCCTTTCATTGATTGGCAGGATTCATTGCCTTGTGGTCAAATGATTGGTGGAAATTTCCTTCTTCAAAGCCAGCAATAGAGTGAGAGACTGTTAACTAAAGGAAGTCTATAATATAAGGCTTCTATATAAGGCTTCCTGGGAGGCACTAGTGGTAAAGACCCCATCCGGCAATGTACCAGAAGACTTAAGAGACGTGGGTTCAATCCCTGGGTGGGGAAGATCCCCTGGAGGAGGGCATGGCAACCCACTCTAGTATTCTTGCCTGGAGGATTCCATGGACAGAGGAGCCTGGTGGGCTCCAGTGCATAGTGTCACAAAGAGTTGGACGTGACTGAAGCAACTTAACAGGCACACATAACATAAGACAATCATGGGAGTGGCCATCCATCACCTTGCAATATTCTATTGGTTGGAAGTAAGTCACATGTTTCCCCTATCTTCAAGAAGAGTAGTAGTAGCAGCATTACTTGCTCAGTCGTGTCTGACTCTTTGTGACCCCATGGACGGTAGCCCACCAGGCTCCTCTGTCCATGGAATTCTCCATGCAAGAATACTTGAGTTGGTTTCCATTCCCTTTTCCAGGGAATCTTGCTGACCCAGGGATCAAACCCAGGTCTCCTGCATTGCAGGCAGATTCTTTACTATCTGAGCCACCAAAGAAGCCCCATATTTGAGAGGAGAGTAGGGTATTATCAAAGGGTATGAACATAAGGAGGTGGGGATCATAGGAGACACCTTCAAGTCTTCCCTAATCTGCCCTCTGGCACCCCATTGATGATCCATGTCTCTCTCACATGGAAAGTCCATTGCAAGTACATTGCTCAGTCATGTCCAACTCTTTGCAGCCCCATGGACTGTAGCTCACCTCTGTCTTCTCTGTCCATGGGATTCTCCAGGCAAGATTACTGCCCATGCCCTCCTCAAGTGGATCTTCTCGATCCAGGGATTAAACCTGCATCTCTTGCATCTCCTACATTGGCAGGTGGATTCTTTACCACTAGTGCCACCTGGGAAGCCCCTGGAAAATACATTATCTATGTTCAAAGGTTCTCAAAATCTCATCCCATTATAGCATCAGCTCAAAGTCCAACATCTCATAATCTAAATCAAGTCCAGGTGTGAAGAAGTTCCTGGCTCTAATTGTTTAAGTGCAGCTCCTGGGCCATAATTGCTTTCCATCTATGGAGACGTAAAACCCAAGGGACCCATGATGTGCTCCCAATGCATCCAACATACAAAGGTGAGATGAGCACAGCTTAACAGCTATAGATATTCCAGATAAAACATGGGGGAAATGGAAAGTAAAAAGGTGTCAAAGAGCCACAGTTTTTCTGGAGCCTAGTCAGGCAAATAATAGGGGTTACTTAATTCAGTTTCAAAGTCTGGGAATCATTCTTCATGGCTCTCAGCTCCACCTGCTGGAGTTTTTGTTCTTTGTTAATAATCCTTCCATTTCCATGAAAGGTAGCATGTGTCTGCTGCTGATTCATTTTATTAGCCTACTTCTTGTAACTATAATTTTGAAGAGTCAATGGCCTCCCTTCATTTTATACTCTTTGGGTCCCCTTCAGTTCAAGCTGGCAGTGTTTATTATAAAATAACTTTCTCAGAAACTTTGGGGGTCCTGTGGATTTCAGTGGTCTTTACTCCTATGATCCCTATGGAGATTACTAGAATCATCTTAAAAATCTGTTTTCCACAATGACCCTTTTAAAGATAAACAGAACAAACAGAATTTGGAGGGAGAGAAGCCCTTCAAGTTAAGAACACATGTAAATTGAAACCTACTAACTCAAGGATGGAAGAAAAGGGAAAAGTCAATTAAGTGTAGAAAGAAATTTTAAAACGTTTTCACTATAGACTGCTAAGAGAGGTATGGAGGGTGCATTGCTAATACAGAGTCAAAATAAATGAAAGATTATCAAAGATCACATGATTAGGGAAAGATATGTAGGTGAGGTAGAATTAAAATGTACTTTCAACAATGGATGGTATTTAGAGATGAAGAGACCATTTCATTACATAGGGAAGGCATGAATACTATTTGGAATTGCTAAAAAAGCATGGAATATACAGGGGACAACTAGGAAACCAAAGTGCCTCAAGGGTTTTCTACTTTGTCCACATATCTGAATCATCTTAGAAACTTCAGAAAGTACTGATACCTAGGCCCATATAAGAAATTCCATTTCAGATTCTCTTGGCTTCATCAATTTTGTTTTGTTTTCAGGTGCTCTGGGAATAACCAGAGGGTTCCTTGCCTCCTACCTGCACCTGAAGCCTCTTTCCTTGGTACTCTGTCCTGTATCCTCATCCTGGCCTGCATAAACCATTAGTGTAGGCAAGTTAATATCCTGTGGAGTAAACCTTTGGCCAATGGGAAGCAGGAATCAGTAGACAAATCATTTCCTCGTTATCAACACACTGTCCCCAATGGAGTCCTTGAGTGCATTTTATAGAGAGAGTTTCTTGGGCACTGAGTGCCAATTATCTAGCATTCTGTTGCACTTAGCAACAGCAAACAACAGTACAGTGTTATGTTTGTTCTCCATTAGTTGCTCCACTATCTTTGTTCCTCTCCTGTCCCCCTGGAATAATATCTATGATAAAATACAAGCACACAAGCCTCGGGAGCCTCAAGCTCTGCTTTCTGCTAAAACCAAGTCACAAAGGCAGGGACCTTGCAGTAAGTCATTTGGGGGCAGTAAGTCATTTGGGGGCAGTAAGTCATTTGGGGGCTTATCTGTCTATGAGGAAGGTGAAAGAGGAGCGTGAAAAACCTGGCTTAAAACTCAGCATTGAAAAAACTAAGATCGTGGCATCCAGTCCCACCACTTCATGGCAAATAGATGGGAAAACAATGGAAACAGTGAGAGACTTGATTTTGGGTGGCTCCAAAATTACTGCAGATAGTGACTGTAGCCATGAATTAAAAGACACCTGCTCCTTTGGAAGAAAAGCTATGACAAACCTAGACATCGTATTAAAAAGCAGAGAGACATTACTTTGTCAACAAAGGTCTGTACAGTCAAAGCTACGGTTTTTCCAGTAGTCAAATATGGATGTGAGAGATGGACCATAAAGAAGGCTGAGTGCCCAAGAATTGATGCTTTTGAACTGTGGTGCTGGAGAAGACTCCTGAGAATTCCGAGGACTGCAAAGAGATAAAACCAGTCCATCCTATAGGAAGTCAACTCTGAATATTCATTGGAAGGACTGATGCTAAAGTTCCAATACTTTGGCCACTTGATGTGAAGAGCTGACTCATTTGAAAAGACCTTGATGCAGGGAAAGATAGATGGCAGGAGGAGAAAGGAACGACAGAGGATGAGATAGTTGGATGACATCACTGGCTCAATGGATGTGAGTTTGAACAAAATCTGGGAGATAGTGAAGGACAAGGAATCCTGGCGTGCTGCAGACCATGGGGTTGCAAAGATTTAGACAGGACTGAGTGAATGAACAACAGTAAATGTCTATGGTAAAAATTATATTGAAAACACTTTTTTTTGCATTTAGATACTGGTAACATTTGAAAACAAAATACTGTGTGTGAGAAGTCTTATGCATGCTAAGTCACTTCAGTCGTGTCTGACTCTGCGACCCTATGGACTGGAGTCTGCCTGGATCCTCTGTCCATGGGATTCCGCAGTCAAGAATACTAGAGTGGGTTGCCATGCCCTTCTCCAGGAGATCTTCCCAACCCAGGGATCGAATCCATGTCTCTTAGTCTCCTGCATTGGCAGGCGAGTTCTTTACCACTAGTGCCACCTGTGAAGTCCTAAGTAACATTCTAAATACAATTAGTAGAATGTCATAATACATGAAGAAGACATTTTTAAAAGGACAACAAAAGGGATGTGAAACTAGCATATTGATACTGAGAAAAGCAAGGTAACTTTCAGGAACTCCAATTAAATGTGTATTAGTACACTTGCTGTTGTTCCACAAATCACAGATGCTCTTTTCATTTTTATTCATTTTTTTCTCTGTGCTTTATTTTCTAGTTTCTTTTTATATCTTCAAATTTGCTAATTGTTTCTTTTTCAATGACTAATCTGCCATTAATTCTATGCTGCATATTTTGCATCTCTGACATTACAGGTTTCACTTCTAGAATTCTGATTTGAGTCATCTACTATATCTTCCATATCTCTATTTAACATTTTGAACATGGAATTCAATGATAATAACTGTTCAATGTCATTTTTTACTTATTCTAACCACTTTACCAGTTCTGGTTCAGCTTATTTATTTATTTATTTGACTGTGTTGAGTCTTAGTTGTGGCATGCGAGATTCTTTGTTGTGGTACTTAGGCTTCTCTGTAGTTGTGATGTGTGGGCTCTACAGAGCACATTGTTAGTTGCCCCATGGCACGTGGATCTTAATTTCCCGACCAGGGATCAAACATATATCCACTTTATTGCAAGATGGATTCCTAACCACTGGACTACCAGGGAAGTCCCTGGGTCAGTTTTAATTGTGGAATCATTTTTGTCATTACAGACATACCTTATTTTATTTCACATAGTAGATATTGTGGTTTTTACAAATTAGAGATTTGCAGCAACCCTACATCAAGCAAATCTACTGGCACTATTTTTCCAACAGTATTTGCTCACTTCATGTTTCTGTCACATTTTGGTAGTTCTTGCCATATTTCAAACACTCTACCAGCAAAAAGATTACAATGCACTGAAGTTTCAGATGATGGTAAACATTTTTTAGCAAATTAAGTATTTTTAAGTTAAGATATATACATTGGGGGCTTTTTCTTAAAAAAGATATAATGCTATTGCATACTTAATATACTACATTATAGTATAAATATAACTTTTATATGCACTGGGGAACCAGAAAATTCATGTGACTCACTTTATTATGACATTTGCTTTATTGTAGTGGTCTTGAACTGAATCCACAGCACCTCCAAGGTATGCCTGTATAGGTCATGTATTCCTGTTTTTATGTATGCCTGGTAATTTTGTATTAAATGCCATATATTCTGAGTTTTGCTTTTAAAATTCATTAGGTGGGACTGGAGCAGTGCTGTCTGATAATAATTATTCCCCACTACTGAGATAAGACCCTTCTGTGTCCCTTGCCTGAGCCTTCATGCATCATGAAGTTTTCCAGTATAGCTAGCAGGATTATTCCTGACTCAGTGTGAACACTGTACATGATAACTTGCAGTCCTTTGGGGTGGTTCTCTCCTCAGCCTCCAGACTTTTCACACTTTCATGCACTGATCAGTACTCTGCTGAATACTCAAGAGTAATTGCTTGCAAATCACTACAGTTTACTCTTTGTGCAGTTATCTCCTCTGTGATATTCTGCCTTGCAAACTCAAGCCATATTCTTCTTTCCAGACTCTCATGCACACCTCCTCAACTCAGGGAATCTTTTTGATTCTGCCTTAGTCTCCACTCCCTACACTTTAGCCTAGAAATTCTTTCAAGTCAGTAAACTTGGCCAGTTCATTAGGCTTACCTCATTACTTTCTCATTCCTCAAGAAACAGTGTCTTTTGTTGCATAATGTCCAGTGTCCTAAAAACTGTTGTTTCATATGTTTAGCCAAAGTTTTGGTTGTTTCTGTTGTGTGGATAAATCTGGTACCTGTTACTCCATTTCAGCTAGAAGTGAAAGTCCAGTTGTTCATTGACTACACTGTTTGCATGTCAGTAAGTGATAGTTTGAGCATTTTACATCTCAACACAATTTATTGTTATTTACATTTTGGCATTTGACTGTGTTTTAGTTAGCTTTGAGAAGTTGGTGAGCTGATTTTGGTTGACATTGACAATTAACCCATTTTTTTCTCATTTAAAATAATGGGAAATACATTCCTAGTTAGCATTTTAATGTAGTATGTCTTTACTGCAATGGATTATTGATGTTAAGCGAGAACTGCTTATATTTAGCTTAGATTTATTTCTCTCACTTGAAAATAATCTAGAAGTAGCCTGTCCAGAGTTGTCATGGCAGGTCCATGAAATTTTCAGAAAAAAGTGCCTTCTGTTTTTCTGCTCCTTAGCACATGAATTCTATCTCCCTAACTAACATCTATCAAGTCTACATTCCAGCTCCTCCTAGCTAATCCAGCCATCTTTAAATAAATTTTTCTAGGAGTTTATTCATTATTTTATTATGGGGATGAACAGGTATTCATATCTTCAAAAAAGACTTATGTATCACTAGGCATCCTGCTGCCTGAAGAAAACTAGATCTCTGTTATTAAGGCACAAGGAGAAAAGAGACATGGATAAGTAATCAGGAGTGTCTGCCACATTTGGCAAAGGACAGTAATGACAGGCTAGGTATTGTATATGCATTTTGAACACGGAAATGGCATAAGGTTTAAAGAAGATTTTTCTGGAAGCATAGGGTAAGAAACTGTGGAATGGGAGAGGCTGGAAACAGCTTTATATTTAGTATCTCCATGACAATAATCCAGGAATTCAGTGCTGAGGACTGGCAATGGAAAAGGTACAGGAAACACTTCAAAATACTTCTCTAAGGAAGAAACCTAAGAAAGAACTTGGTGGCAGATGGGATATAAAGAGCAGGTATAGCAAAGAGGGGGTGCTTCAAGGCAAGAAAGGATTATAAAAGGAGTGTCAGAAAACTCATGGAGCCACTAGTCTGTACAAGTGGCAAGTTCAGCCCTCTCAGAACTTGAGATACTGACGTTTGGCTCATGCTCTAAAGACTCTATTGCCCATAAGGGTGTTGATGAAGTCTGGCACTAACACATCTGGTGTCTGCAATGAGGTTAGATGGGCAGAGCACAACCTACTAATGTGTAGACTAACCCCCATCAAAGATGGTCAGCTCACTGGCATCGTGAATGCCCACGCCTTGCAGCCCTGAATGCCTTAGAGCAGGTTAGCTTCTGATCCCAAAGCTGATTATTTTTCCATTTCAAAGTAATAATAGGAAAACAACAAACATGCTATAGAAGAAGAGTAAGGAATCAGGGGTCAGACAGATCAAAACAGAGCTATTGTTCAATATTTTGTTAGTTGGGTGATCTTGGGCAAGTTATTGTCTCTGAGCCACATTTACTGATCTGAAAAAAAGGAGAATTATTACCATAATACCTGCCCGATATAAATTTTTGTGAGGTTTAGTCATGTTTGTCAGGGGAAGGGAACATGACCATCAGAGAGCTCAGACTACCCTGGACTCGATTTATTTACTTCATGTGTCAACTTTCAAACCACCACTTCAACCCTCTGAATCTTGATTTTCTTATCTGGCCTTTTCCAGAACTTCAAAACTAGTCTTGGGAATCTAGTATCTGCTCAATAATTATATGTTGAATAAAATGTTGCATCTATAAAATGAAGGGATTCATTTAGATTAGCATTTCCCAAAGTATGTATTGTGAAAGTGAAAGTGTTAGTAACTCAGTCGTGTCCAACTCTTTGTGATCCCATGGACTGTAGCCCACTAGGCCCCTCTGTCCATGGGATTCTCCAGGCAAGAATACTGGAGAGGGTTGCTATTTTCTACTCTAGGGAACCTTCCTGACTCAGGGATCAAACTCAGTTCTCCCGCATTGAATTGCAGACAGATTCTTTACCATCTGAGCTACTAGGGTTGTGAGGTGTACTGTGAGATGCTGATAAATTGATAATGCATATTGTAAACCCATATGCTTGAGATGATGCAGCAGAAAAAGCCAAGGAGACAATGTCCTTAACAACACCCATGGATTTGTCATACCTCTTTTTCTCTAGCTCTGAATGTAATGTTATCTAAAGTGAAAATAAACCCCTTATCTTTGATAAGATGTCCTTATTTGGGTACCTATTATTGCAGCCAAACCAAATTCTTTACTGATCCAAATCATTAATGTTTATCAATAGTATTTTACAAAAAGGTTAACTATTTTCCCTCAACTTCTACACATTAACTTCTTTCTATCTTCAATCAATTCATTAATTAAATATTCTCAGACACTTATTATGTGTGTTATGCGCTAAATGGTACTGAGATGAAGCATAAAATCCCAATTCTTGCCACTGAGAAACCTACAGTCTATTAGAATATAGGGGAATATCGACTCAGTTAAATCATAATATTAGTTGATGACCATAAATTAGACTGTAATTTTCCTGAAGGCAGTGACTGAGTTTTCATCAACCTATATGCTTGTCTATGCCCCTGATGTAAAGTATAATAGGAACATGAGACATGCATGCTCCACAGCTGTTTTAATTTGTACACCTTGTAGCCCAGTTGCTCAACCAATTGGCTTTCCTATTGAAATGACAGCTAATTTAAAAGAATAAATGGCTATTTAATAGAATGGAAAATCATTAAACTAAACCTTCTAATAAAGACTGATTCTTATGTAAGTCTTATGAAGTGCTAATTTCTGGCTCCAGAGAAAAGAAAAGAATGAAAATTGTTACCTCCCTATGAAGCCTGAAAGTCTGAATAATACTGAAAATTCTAATAATAATAAAGATGGTGCTCATGCTCCTTTATATTTTAGTCGTACTTTGTGGTTTACAAATGTTTTCATAAAAATTTGGAGAAATAACTGAATGTAAAGGAAAGTGAATAGGCTATGAATTCTGTTAGATCAGAGTTCAAATTCCACCTCTACTGTATGTGCAATCAATTCTATCATCTGAAAATGAGAATGATAATACATATTGTCCATGCTTTGGGACTAAATGGAAGACCCCCTTAAAAATTAGAAACCAGAAAAATCAAATTATAATTTGAAAATTAAGTTCTAATGTTAAAACAATGATCTAGCCCTATAGCCCTAAAAAGAATGTCTGTAAATCTGGTAGCAAATGTAATCAGAATAGGACTCACAGTTAGCCACAGAAATATAGCAGAACATCACACACAATTGTTCAAATATTGGTAAAGGGAGATAGAATGTAAACCAACAATTTCTGAGTGTTTCCTGGTCAACAGGATAGACCATTTCTAACATGGGTGTAGTAGATTGAAAGCTCCTTCCATCCAGAGGTAGAGTCTAGTCCTCCAAACTTGAATCTGGTTTTGTCAATGTGACTTTCTCTGGCCAATACGATATTGGCATATATTACCCAAGCACAGGCACCCAAGCATAGTGGGGCTTGCTTTCCCTTGCTGCTGGGAACTCTTTCCCCATCATGTGAGCAAGCCTGGGCTAACCTCCTGGATGATAAGAGCCTATCTGTACAGAGGCTTTAGCTCTCTGGCCTTCTCATCCATACCACTGTGAAGCCCCTTATATGTAAGTGAGGCCATCCTAGACCATCTAGCACCAAATATGTTGCCAGCTCAGAAGAAGCATTCAGCTAACCTAAAGAATTATGAAAAATAATTGTTTATTTCTTTAAGTCACTAAGTTTTGGGACTTATTCTTATGCAGCAATAAATACCAGAGGGCTTTTCAGCTTTCAGCATTCTAGTCCCAAGAATGAATTCATTGCTTTTGTAATATGAATATATCAGGCACTCTTATATTGATATCATTAATTACTCCTACTTTCCCTTACTGAATCCATGCTTACCAATGTATTTCAAATTATGATCTGACCTTTCACATAGTCTGTCTACAGTGGGCAATGGGCTGACCACAGAAACTCCAAGGGTCCCTTGGTATGGTTACTGTTCATGGTAAGTTGAAGTGAATTCTGACCAAGGTTTGGTTTAAGGAGAAAATATTCAATGCCTCTGAATATTTATTCTCCACCCTTCTCTACCCGACTCTGTACCCTAGGAGGTTGACCTCCATAGATTTCCTCAAGGAAAAAATCTTGCCTGTGGCTTCTTATTGGGCTTCTCCAATGAAGCCCTATCTGGAAACTGGAGAAGAGTGATTTCAGATCATTTGTTTATTCCTACAGCTTTCTCCTTGTAAGACTGGTTTGTGTAGACTGAGTCCCTCAGGACAACATTGCAACTCCTGTCCAGGTGGTTCCTTCTCTAAAGCTGTCTCTTTGAGACCACTCCCTCCCCTCATCCTGTCAGGCCTAGAAGTGGAAATAGAGCAATTTTTACTAGCCTTCAGTTCTGTACAATCCTGTATGTTTTCCCTATTCCTACCCACACTTTTGTAAGTAACTCCTTTATTAAACCCTCCTCCAATTATTGTAATACCAGCATGCCATCTGTCTCCTGTTGAGCCCCCGACTGATAGATACATATGCTGAGCATGTGGGTTTGAGTATCTGGTGTTTCTCATGGTGATTTCTCTTTGGCTTATGATTTATCCCTGAAAGATAGCTCCACATTCATTGAATCAGTATAGTTGAGTTTATAGGTCAATGAGCTGAGTCATGCTGAACTTCACAAAGGAAACAAATTCCTCTAGGAACCAGCTGGCTGATGTTTTCCCTCTGAAATGGGGAATAAGAACTGTACTTTTCTATATTTCTACAATACTCACTTTTCAGGACTATTAGGATTCGATAAACTACATGCCAATTGTTTTGTACCTTTGCATGTGTTTGCCACTTTGTGAGTTCCCAACATATTAAGCATTGCTACTGTTTTATTTAATATCACTTTGATTGTATAATATGGTCTTTATTGATCAAACAATGTATAATATTTTTCTTGGACTTCTTTTTTGGATGTTTTTGTTAACTGAGATTATGTAAGTTGGTGTAAAGAAAGAGAATATATGTGCAGCATGACTTTTAAATACCAAACATAGATTCTAAAGCCTTACAACAGAGCCACAAAATGGAAAGTATCCTGACTTAGCAATTGGCACATAAACACAATTAATGAGTGCAACATGGAGCAGAAATGACACTCTAAGGAAAATAAATAGTCTTGCCAGTCCATTGAAACTAAGCCTTCATGGAGCCCTTGGCTCACTTGTTCTCAGAAAGGTTGATATAAGACAGCAAGGGGATGGCACCTGGGCACCCTCTGGGTCACAGCTTGGTGGCAAGATGTTCAGGCTTCCTTGTTACCTACTAATGAGTAAGTAGAGTCAAGTAAAAAGACTCTCCAGCATTCTATTCTTATCAGAGGAAAGCCATTATCCTGGATGACAAATTGGTGTACACTATAGAGCAGGAATTATGCCTCTACCCTACCTCCCAGGCAGCCAGAGTAGATAGGTCCCTGGTAATATCACTTGTAGGTCTTCCCACTGGAGTTTCCAGTTAGTCTCTCCTCTGTGAGGTCCTGCTTCTGTTTCACTTCAGGCTGCAAATATTTTCCTACTCATCTACACACACGCACACACCCTCCTGCATGTGTGGAGAGACATTCAAAATAAATCATAGGAGAGAGAACAAGATGGTGGAGTAGTAGGTGGATGTGGAGTACATCTCTCTCCATGGATACATCAGGAATACATCTTCAGACACAGAAGTGCATGCAGAACACCAGCTGAGAGTGGACAGGAGGACCTGACCAGTTGAATATATAGAACCACGCAAAACTTGGTAGGATGAAGGAAAAACAGGAGTGTTAGTAGGACTGGACCTGCCCTCAGCAGGTGGGTAAACTGAAGCAGGGGCTCTATCCCCACATTGGGACAATTGTCTGAGTCAGAGGAGAAACATTTAAGGCTGAGAGTGAAGCAACTGATCTGTGGCAGCCTAAATGGAATGAGAATCAGACAGTCCTTGCCACAGCCATACATACTGTGGACAGAGACACGGGTCCTTTGGAAAGTGTAGCAGTTGGGAGCTGGAGTTGAGGGATTGTGGAGCAATCCCAGGGTGAGGGTTGCTGTTGACTGTGGAGAGACGGATCAAGGGGAAGTTAGGGAGGAGATTGTGGTGGGAAATGACTGTGGTGGAAAGCTGGGCAGCCATGAAAGCAAGGTGATACTGCTGAGTCGTGCGTAGGAGGTGGAGTCATCACCATAGCCTCTCTCTCCCTGCACAACAGCATCGACAGTTGAACAATACAGAGGCTCACCCATCAAACCTCTGATGCACTGAACTACTGAGTAGGACCCCACTCAGGGTGCTCCTTTAAGTGCTGATGTGCCAAGCAACAGAGACAGACCCTAGGCAAGGGAGCCCTCTAAGTGTCTGAACAGGCAGAGCTACGAAGAAAGACTGGACAAAGAGGTCTTCTGATAGCCAGCTACAAGAGGTTCAAAAAAAATTAAAAGCTCTGATAGGGTCATAATTTCTGCAGCAGAGGCAGTCCATGTTCCTGCACACTCAGTGCTGCCAGGGTCCCCACAAGCCAAGCAGCTGTGCCACCTGCATGCCCAGCTCTCACTGGGGCAGAGCTGCCAGGCAAAAATAGTCTTGTGTCTATGCACACAGGGTCGCTTTTGTTATGTCCGGACTCTTTGCAACCCTGTAGACTGTAGCCCGCCAGGCTTCTCTGTCAAAGAGGGGGTTCTCCAGGCAAGAATACTAGAGTGTACTGGCCAATACTGGTTGCAATACCCTTATAGAGCACTGTATTTCCTGCTGCCCTAGCCACCAACTCTCCTGAGTACCTGGTGCTGCCAGAACCCCTGCGACCCAAGCAGCTGCACCACCTCCACACCTGGCCCTCACAGGGGCAAACCCAGGTCCTCCAGGGAAGCCTCAGGAGCAAACCCCAGTGGACAACCCACATGTAGAGGTGGAAATAAAACCACAGTTGAAACCCAGGAGCAGGGTGTCTAAGGAAGAAGACCCAAAACCTTCCCACCAGCTGTACAAGCTGCAGATTAAATCCACATGATCAACTAGGCAGACTCTGTGCCTATGGAATATATAAAAGGTCATTGAGAGCTCCCACAAAAGAAAACACACTAGTTCTGATAGCTGTGGACATTGGAGGCAAGAACACACAGGAGTAGGGCAAGATTAGAATCTGAGCTGCCTTCACAGCAGGTCCAGAGGTCAGCACAATGTTGGAGGGCATCCTAGGGAGGTGAGGTGGACTGTGACTCCCAGTGAGGGAAAGGCGTCTGGCAGCAGTGACTCAAGAAAAACATTTATTATTCTTGTTTTGACTTGTTCTGTAGATTGTTTTGGATTTCCCCCCCTTTTTTCCCACTTCTGCTATAGCTGTCAATTTTATTGGCGCTATGAAATCTAATTAAGCTTTTTATTCCCCTCAGTCACATATTTTATTGTTGTTATAAATTTCAATCTCTTCATTGGGCTTTTGCAGTTCTGTGGAGCTTTCCATTTTTTTTTATTTTCTCTGTTTTTGATTTTAATTTTTTAAACCTATTATTATTTTTTCTACATTTATTCCTTTGTTTGCTTCTCCTACTATTCCTTTTTCCTTGCAGTTAATTTTTAATGTATATACATCTTCTTCATCTACCTCTATTTAACTTTGCATATCTGTTCTTTCTTTCTTTTCTTTCTTCCCTTTCCTTTCAACATATTTGTTGTTTTATTTTCATTGCTTTATTTCCCAATTGGCACATTACTTTAGATTTGTTTCCAGTTTGTGCTTTAGTTAGTTTTGTTCTGGTCAATATAATTTTTGGTTTCCTTTGTTCGCTAGGTCAATCTATTGTACTTTGTATATGTGTATATTCAATCACACTTTTTATCATTGCTATAAACCTCTGCCTGTACATTGGGCTTTTGCAGTTCTGTGGAGTTTTCCTTTTTTTTTTTTCTTTCTTCTTCTGTTTTATTTTTCTTTTCCCTTTTTTTAAAATAATTTTAAGTTTCAATTTTTTAAAATCTATTATATTTTTCTACATTTATTCCTTCATTTGCTTTTCCTACTATTCTTTTCCCTTTGCAGTTAATCTTTAATATATATATAAATCTTCTTCATCTACCTATACTTAACTTTGCATATTTATTCTCTTTCTTTTCTTTCTTTCCTTTTCTGTCAATATATTTGCTAGTTTTGTTTTCACTGCTTTATTCCCCACTTCACACCTTGCTTTAGTTTTGTTTTCCAGTTTGCACTTTAGTTACTTTTGTTCTTAACTGGTAAATATATTTTTTTATTTCCTTTGTTCACTGTGTAAACTGACTTTATTTTTGTTGGACTGTTTTGACTTTGCTCATGGATGTATATGTATATGTGTATATTTTATTATTTTAATTAGTATTTGCCTGATTTTGTAACTGCCATTTGTCTGGGACTCATCTTTGGTTTCTCATTTTTGGATATTTTTTTAAATCTCACTTAATGCCATAAGAAATCACTTGTGGAATTTTCATTCCTGACTAGAGATCAAGCCCTGAGCCTTTGGAGTGGGAACACTGACTCCAAGACCATAGACTACTAGAGAACTAACCCTAGGGACTCTCAAATAGTAAAAACTGACACAAAGAAAACCACTTGAATACAAAACCTGAAATCACCCAACCACCAGTAGCACCCTGTGCAGGATGCCTTACCTAAACAACAAACAACAAAAATACAAACTCAATCATCAGCAGACAGGAGTACTACCTCACTCAGCCTTGCCCATCAGAGGAAAAAGAAACAAACAAACAAAAACTCAGCACAAATCTCACCCTATAGGGAGCCTACAAAATCCACTGGACCAACCTTAGGAGGGCAGACACAAAGAGGAAGAAAGAATTCAGCCTTGAGGTCTGGGAAAAGGAGACATTAAACACAATAACTTAAAAAAATAATGAAAAGGCAGAGAAAATACAAATGGAACAAGCTAGAAACATAGAAGTCCAAATGAATGAAGAGGAAATAGGCAAATTACCTGAAAAAGAATTCAGAATAGTGATAGTAAAGATGATCAAACACCTTGAAAACCAAATGGAGAAAATGCAAGAATCAATTAAAAAAGACCTATAAGAATTAAATAATAAATATACAGAGACAAACAACACAACTACTGAAATTAAAAATACTCTGGAAGGAATCAATAGAAGAATATAAGAAGCAGAAGAACTAATCAGTGAGTGGGAAGATAAAATGGTGGAAATAACTTCAGAAGAGCAGAATAAAGTAAAAAGAATGAAAAGAACTGAGGATAGCCTCAGAGACCGCTGGAACAATATCAAACGCACAAACATTCGAATTATATGGGCCCCAGAAGAACAAGAGAAAAATAAGGGTAAGAGAAAATTTTTGAAGAGATTATAGTTGAAATTTTCCCCAACATGGAAAAGGCAATAGCCAATCAAGTCCAAGAGGCACAAAAAGTCCCATACCAGATAAACCTGAGGAGAAACACGCCTAGACACATACTAATAAAACTAACAAAGAAAGAATATTAAAAGTAGCAAGGGAGAAGCAACAAGTAACATACAAGGGAAACCCCATATGCTTAACAACTGATCTTTCAGCAGAAACTCTGCAGGCCAGAAGGAAATTGCAGGATATAAGTACTGAAAGGGAAAAATCTACAGCCCATATTACTGTACCCGGTGAGGATCTCATTCAAAATTGATGGAGAAATCAAAAGCTTTTCTGACAAGCAAAAATTAAGAGAATTCAGTACCACCAAGCCAGCTTTACAACAAATGTTAAAGGGACTTATAAAGTCAAGACATAAAAGAGAAGAAAGAAGATCTACAAAATCAACCCCAAACAATTAGAAAATGGCAAGAGGAACATATATATTAATAATTACTTAAAATGTAAATGGATTTAATGCTCCAACCAAAAGATACAGACTGGCTGAACGGATACAAAACCAGGACCCATACATATGCTGTCTACAAGAAACCCACTTCAGACTTCTAGACACATATAGACTGAAAGTGAGAGGATGGAAAAATATATTCCATGCAAATGGGTAGCAAAAGAAAGCTGGAGTAGCAATCCTCATATCAGACAAAATAGACCTTAAAATAAAGGAGATTACAAGAGATACTGAAGGACACTACATAATGATCAATGATCAAGGGATCAATCCAAGAGGAAGATATAACGATTGTAAATATCTATGTACCCAACATAAGGAACACCTCAATACATAAGACAAATACTTACAGACAAAGAAGGAGAAATTGACAGTAACACAATCATAGTAGGAGACTTTAACACCTTGTTCACACCAATGGACAGATCATCAAAATAGAAAAATATTAATAAGGAAACAAAAGTCTTAAATGATACATTAGATGAGATAGATTTCATTGATATATTCAGGACATTCCTTCCAAATACAGAAGAATACACCTTCTTCTCAAGTGCACATGGAACATTCTCCAGGATAGACCACATCTTGGGTCCCAAACCAAGCCTCAGTAAATCTAAGAAAACTGAAATTGTATCAAGCAGATTTTCTGACCACAGCACAATGAGACTAGATATCAATCACAAAAAAAAGCTGTGGGAAACACAAACACATAGACATGAAACAACACGCTTCCAAATAATCTACAGGTTACTAAAGAAATCAAAAGGGAAATAAAAAATATTTCTAGAAACAAATGACAATGAAATAAGACAACTCAAACCTATGGGATGCAGCAAAAGCAGTTCTAAGAGGGAAGTTTATAACAATACAATCCTACCTCAAGAAACAAGAAAAACATCGAATAGACAACCTAACTTTATACCTAAAACAACTGGAAAAAGAAGAAAAAAAACCCCAAAATTTGTATAAGGAAAGAAATCATAAAGATCTGAGCAGAAATAAATGAAAAAGAAATGAAAGAAACAATAGTAAAGATAAATAAATTTAAAAGCTGGTTCTTTGAAAGTTAAATAAAATTGACAATGCAGAGATACAAAGGATTATAAGAGACTATTATGAACAACTATATGGCAATAAAGTGGATAACCTGGAGGAAATGGGCAGATTCTAAGAAAAGTTCAATCTTCCAAGACTGAACCAGGAAGAAATAGAAATTAGGAACAGTACAAAGTATTGAAATTAAAGCTGTGATCAAAAATCTGCCAAGAAACAAAAGCCCAGGACCAGATGGCTTCACAGGAGAATTCTATCAAATATTTAGAAAAAAAGCTAATGCCTATCCTTCTAAAACTCTTTGAACAAATTGCAGAGGAAGGAACACTTCCAAACTCATTCTATGAGGCCACCATCACCCTGATACAAAAACCAGACAAAGACAACACACACACAAAAAAGTAAACTACAGGCCAATATCACTGATGAACATAGATTCAAAAATCCTCAACAAAATTTTAGCAAATAGAATTCAGCAATACATCAGAAAGCTCATACACCATGATCAAGTTGGGTTTATTCCAGGTATGCAAGAATTCTTCAATATACAGAAAGCAATCAATGTGATACACCATATTAACAAATTGAAAGATAAAAACCATATGATCATTTCAATAGATACACAGAAAGCCTTTGACAAAATTCAGCACGCATTTATGATTAAAACCCTTTAAAAATGGGCACAGAAGGAATCTACCTCAACATAGTAAAGGCCATATATGATAAGCCTACAGCAGACATTCTCAATGGTGAAAAACTGAAAGCATTTCCCCTAATATCAGGAACAAGACAGGGGTGTCCACTTACACCACTATTATTCAACATAGTTCTGGAATTCCTAGCTTCAGCAATCAGAGAAAAATAAATAAATAAAATGAATCCAGATCAGAAAAGAAGTAAAGCTCACTGTTTGCAGATGACATGATAATGTACATAGAAGACCCTAAAGTTTAAGAAAATTGCTGGAGCTAATCAGTGAATTTAGCAAAGTTGCAGGATACACAATCAGTACACAGAAATTACTTACATTTCTATAAACTAACAATGAAAAATCAGACAGAAATTAAGGAATCAATCCCATTCACCATTGCAACAAAAAGAATTAAATATCTAGGAATAAACTTACCTAAGGAGACAAAAGAAATGTACACAGAAAATCAGAAGACACTAATGAAAGAAATCTGGGCTTCACTTTTAGCTCAGTCAGTAAAGAATCTGCCTGCAGTGCAGGAGACCCAGGTTCAATCCCTGGATTGTGAAGATCCTCTGGAGACGGAAGTGCAACCAACTCCAGAATCCTTGCCTAGAAAATCCCATGGACAGAGGAGTCTGGTGGGCTACAGTCAATTGGGTCACAAAGAGTCAGGGTGACTGAGTGACTAACACTTACATACTTACTTAAAGAAAGAAATCAAAGACAACATAAACAGATGGAGAGATATTCCATGTTCCTGGGTAAGAACCAATATTTGAAAATGACTATACTACCAAAGGCAATCTACAGATTCAATGTGGTCTCTATCAAATTAGCAATGGCATGTTTTTCACAGAAATAGAATAAAAAATATCATAATTCATATGGAAACACAAAAGACCCTGAATAGCCAAAGCAGTCTTAAGAAAGAAGAATTCAGCTGGAGGAATCAACCTACCTGACTTCAGATTATACTACAAAGCTACAGTCATCAAGACAGTATGGCACTGGCACAAAAACAGAAATACAGACCAATGGAATAAGATAAAAAGCCCAGAAATAAACCTATGCACCTATGGGTACCTTATTTTTGACAAACGAGGCAAGAATATACAATGGGGCAAAGACAACCTCTTCCATAAATGATGATGGGTAAACTGGACAGCTACATGTAAAAGAATGAAATAGAACACTTCCTAACACCATACACAAAGATAAACTCAAAATGGATTAAAGACCTAAATGAAAGACCAGAAAGCATAAAACTCTTAGAGGAAAACATAAGCAGAACACTCAGTGACATAAATCAAAGCAAGATCATCTATGACCCACCTTCTAGAGTAACAGAAATAAAAACAAAAGTAAACAAGTGGGATTTGATTAAACTTAAAAGCTTTTGCACAGCAAAAAAGCAAGGTGAAAAGACAACCTTCAGAATGGGAGAAAATAATAGCAAATGAAACAATTGACAAAGGATTAATTTCCAAAATATACAAGCAGCTCATATAATTCAATGCCAGAAAAACAAACAACCCAATCAAAAAGTGGGGAAAAGACCTAAACAGACATGTCTCCAAAGAAGACATACAGACGGCTAACAAACACATGAAAAGATGCTCAACATCACTCATTATTAGAGAAATGCAAATCAAAACTACAATGAGGTATCACCTCACACCAGTCAGAATAGCCCTCATCAAAAAATCTACAAATAATAAATGCTGGAAAGGGTGTGGGGCAAAGGGGATACTCTGGCACTGTTGGTTGGAATGTAAACTGATACAGGCACTCTGGAAGATAGTATGGAGATTCTTTAAAAAACTAGGAATAAAACCACCATATGACCCAGCAATCCCACTCCTAGGCATTTATCCTGAGGAAACCAAAATTTAAAAAGACACATGTATCCCATTGTTCATTTCAGCATTGCAGCACTATTTACAATAGCTAGAACAAGGAAGCCACTTAGATGTCCATTGACAGATGAATGGATAAATAATTTGTAGTACATATACAAAATGGAATATTACTCAGCCATAAAGAGGAATGCATTTGAGTCAGTTCTGATGAGGTAGATGAACCTAGAACCTATTATACAGAGTGAAGTAAGTCAGAGAAAGATAAATATCATATTCTAATGCATATATTATTCTATTTCTAATGCATATGTTCTAATAACAGGAGAAATATCAATAACCTTAGATATGCAGATGACACCACCCTTATGGCAGAAAGTGAAGAAGAACTAAAGAGCCTCTTGATGAAAGTGAAAGAGGAGAGTGAAAAAGTTGGCATCTGGTCCCATCACTTCATGGCAAATAGATGGGGAAACAGTGGAAACAATGGCTGGCTTTATTTTTCTGGGCTCCAAAACCACTGCAGATGGTGATTGCAGCCATGAAATTAAAAGACACTTACTCCTTGGAAGGAAGGTTATGACCAACCTAGATAGCATATTAAAAAGCAGAGACATTACTTTCCCAACAAAAGCCCATCTAGTCAAGGCTACGGTTTTTCCTATGGTCATGTATGGGTGTGAGAGTTGGACCATAAACAAAGCTGAGCACCAAAGAATTGATGCTTTTGAACTGTGGTGTTGGAGAAGACTCTTGACAGTCCCTTGGACTGCAAGGAGATCCAACCAGTTCCTCCTAAAGGAGATCAGTCCTGGGTGTTCATTGGTAGGACTGATGTTGATGCTGAAACTCCAATACTTTGGCCACCTGATGCGAAGAGCTGACTCATTTGAAAAGACCCTGATGCTGGGAATGATTGAAAGCAGGAAGAGAAGGGGACAACAGAGGATGAGACAGGACTGAGAGCCTGAACTGAACTGAACTGAACTGAATGCATATATACGGAATCTAGAAAAATGGTACTGAAGAATTTATTTACAGGGTAGCAAAGGAGAAACAAACATAGAGAATAGACTTATGGACATGGGAAGAGGGGAGGGGAGGTTGAGATGTATGTAAAGAGTAACATGGAAAATTATGTTACCATATGTAAAATAGATAGCCAATGGGAATTTGCTGTATGGCTGAGACAACTCAAATGGGCTCTGTATCAACCTAGAGGGGTGGGGTGGGGAGGGAGATGGGAAGGAGTTTCAGAAGGGTGGGGATATATGTATACCTATGGCTGATTCATGTTGAAGTTTGATAGTAAACAACAAAATTCTGTAAAGCAATTATTCTTTAATAAAAAATAAATTAATTAAAAATCTTAATCTTTTTTATTCCTGACAAATGCCATTCCTCTCTGATTCATGCTTGGGTTAAGAGCTGCTTGTTTACTTTAGATGTTTTGTCATGGGGCCTCAATTTCATGTCCCTATCAATTCAAAACCGAATGTGACCTTGGAGGAACTCTAGGGCATCTCAGAAACAGGCAGATAAGGAGCCTTCTTGAATAGGAACAGAATGAGGAGAGATCCTCATGAAAATGTTGCTATAGTTTGCATAGGGTCACAAGGTGGACATTGATCTGAAGTGTTCCTGTGAATGATCAGTGGACAGAACAGAGAAACAGACAGTAAATCAGAAGGTGGTGTATAAGATGGAATATAATCCTGGGGGAAGTAAATAAAGGGATGTCATGTCAAGGTCACCAGAACCTTGACAGTCACGGAGATTTAGGTTAGAAAATTGATTCATAAATTCTGATACAAAACATAACATCCCAAACTTCAAGTCAAGTGGGCACCAGGTGAAAAATAAAGAGGAATCTGATTCAGATAGGCAGTTAAAAACTGGCCATGTTAAGGGGCCAAGATATGTTAGCAATTGTTAACAAATGTTAGCAAATGTTAGCAATAAAAGCAGAAGCAAAGGAGGAGCATTCAAATAACAATAGTGCAGCCATTAAAGCAGAATCTTGGTGCCTGCTCAAGGAGCATTCTATCACAATGTCTCTGAGTTCTTCTACAGGACTAAGGCCCCCACCCAGGTGGAGGATGGTCACTTTAGGCTGAGAACAAGATTCCTAGAGCACCTCTCTGTTACTTCACTTCAGCCAATCAAGAAAGTCACACACCATGTAGCCCTCATCCCAAATTTTGCCTAATAAAAACTTCTCCCTGAATATCATCATGGAGTTTGTGGGTTTTGAGCATGAGCCACCATTTTTGCTTTGCCCTGCTATCAACCTTTCTCTACCCTGTGCATGCATGTTCATTCATGCCTGACTCCTTTGCAACACCACAGACTGTAGCCCACCAGGTTTCTCTGTCCATGGGGTTTTCCAGGCAAGAATACTGGAGTGGGTTACCATTTCCTCCTCCAGGGAATCTTCCTGACCCAGAAATCAAAACCGCATCTCCTGTGTTTCCTGTATTGAAGGCAGTTTCTTTACTGTTTAAGTCATCAGGGAAGCCCTAACTCCCACATCAGGCACTCAAAGTTGCATTCAGTTACAAGTTAACTAGAAACCAGGTTAACCAAGGCAGGAAAAAAGAAAAAAAATAATACTATCAAAATTAATGTAGGCTATCCAGTTTATAACACTTAATCAGCATATGATCAGATGAACATTTCTTTGAGGAATAAGATAAGGGAATTCAGCCCTAAGTAGGTAAATAACCTTACCTAGATATCTTGGTATCTTTTTAGCCTGAGAGGTATTATCTAACTCTAGAGTTCAGTGTCACAATTAAGTAGGGTTGTGAAAGAGAAATGAAAGTGTTAATTGCTCAGTCATGTCCAACTCTTTGTGACTCCATGGACTGTAGCCCACCAAGCTCCTCTGTCCATGGAATTCTCCAGGCAAGAATGCTGGAATGGGTTGCCATTCCCTTCTCCAGGGGATCTTCCTGACCAGGGATTGAACTTTGGTCTCCTGCACTGCAGGCAGATTCTTTACTGTCTGAGCCAACAGGGACGCCCTAAGTGTGTTGTAGAGACCTGTTTTTTTTATTTCCTTGAATTTCCTAGTCCCTTCTTTTCTCAGAACTGTATTAACAACACAATTCCTCTGGAGAGGGGCGGGGGGCTCCTTTTCACATTTAAAATATGGGCTGCTGTTCTCTCTCTCCTTGCTTATTATTTCTAAGTCTGACCTGGGGCCCCATGGCTTTGGAGGAGCCAATTGCTGACTCATGAAAGGGAAAGGAGACACGAGGCCAGTTCTCCAAGGAGCTGAAAGCACTGCAGAAGGCCTTTGTCATCTATAATCTGACTAAATCTACTTGAATAAGAAAGAACTGGAGGCCTTAGAGAAAATTTGTCCTCTTAAATGAACAATAATCATAGTGCAAAAGAGAAGAAGAAAAAAAAGAGGAAACAAAATGAGGATGCTTTTCTTTCTTTCTTTCTCTTTTCTCCACTGAGAATGCCTAAGGTTTCATTAATGAAACTTGGATCCTTTCTCAGTAAATAAGGTTCTGACTTGCTGGCAAAAGACCGATGCAGAAATGTCTCATAATTAATAAAGCCTTGAAGGGAAATGTGCTTTAGGTATTTTATGTTTTATTCATTTAATGTGAATTTTCAATTATTTTTTTATTTTTACTTTTTAAAATTATGAAAGTGCAATAACACATTTACAGGAGACTTGGTAAATAAAGAACAAGGTTACATATAGTTTCACTCTATATTAAAATAGTGTTTTAAAATATATAATTAAGATTATTTAGTTGGAACTTCAATATCTAACTCTCAAAAATTAACAGAATGAATATACAGAGAAGTAGAAGGATATAATAGACCTGAGAAACACTGTGAAATAAATTATTTTTTATGCCCACCTTGTTGCTGACTGATTTTAGGGTGACTTACATAAATATATTTAATAAGATAAGAAACAATTAATAAGAAGCAAATAATAAAATCAAGGTAAAGGAAAAAATTCAAGTAGTTAAGGTATCATGGAGCCAGGGGTAATATTGGTACTGAAATGTATGTCCTAAGTCCTCAGAATTCCTACAGAGACGTGAGATGTGAAAGATAAAACCAGACACATGATTTACAACTGCCATAAGATAAAAATCAAACCTGATGCTCAGGAGAACCAGAGGGAAATGTCTCCCTTGGGTCCTCGTAAACAGAAACATAATAGACAACTTCCTCAACTGAATCCTTACAGTAAGTATGGAAACAGGTTTCAGAGGGCAGTTTCTTATATTTCCCTTGGTGCCACCATAGAAACATGATCTAGGAAGAGCCACTTGGCGGGGAAAACCACACACAACTCTAAGAGCCTGGCTTGATGTTGGACTTTTGGCCTCCAGAACTATAGAGAATACATTTCTATTGTTTCAAGCCACCAGATTTGTGACTATTTATTACAATGGCCTGAGAGACCCAGGACGGATTCCTGGTACAGGTTCCTTGTAACCAGAGCCAACACTGGGCCACAGCTTCTCCAGCACCACTTTACATTAGGGGAAGTGGAGAAGAGAAGTTGGAGAGGAAAGAGACAACAATCTTAAGCAATTGCTGTTGAAATATATACCTTTTAGAAACTGTAAAACATCATATGACAATGTGAGCCTTTCATGGAAGCTCCTCTCAGGACCTTAGAAGGGGCTCCAGGGAATGAGGGGCTCTGAAATTTCAGATTCATGAGTTTCAGAGTAAATCTCCTTCAGCCTTAGCACAGCCTCAGTGGTTGTGTTGAGGAAGGTCTAAAACAAAGGTCTTATATTTTCGTGGCAGGGAAGGACTGGTTTGGAAGAAAGCAGGATCTTCAGAACCTGAATATAGTGGAAAGTAATTTACAGTAGCGGTGAAGATGATAGAATCTAGAGGAAATAGAGTGTGATAATAGCAAAGCAGAAATGGAGACACAGATGTAGAAAACAAACATATAGACTCCAAGCAGTGGGGGATGAGATGGATTCAGAGACTGGGATTGACAGATATACATCATATAGTATAGCATAGTGAAAGTCACTCAGTCGTGTCCAACTCTTTGCAATTCCATGGACTATACAAAGTACTGGCAGTTTGGTTTTCACTGGGCCGTCTCTCCTTGGCTTGCAGATGGCTGCCTTCTCACTGTGTCCTCACATGATCTTTCCTCTGTGCATGCTCATTCCTGGTATCTCTTCCTCCTCTTATAAAGATACCAGTCTTACTGGATTAGGGCCCTGCCCTTACAACCACATTTAATCTTAATAGCTTCTTTAAAGGTTCCATCTCCAAATTTAGTTACTCTGGAGGTTTCCGCTTCACCATATACATTTAGCAGGGACACGGTTTAGTCCAGAACAGTGCATTACCCACTTTACATAAAAATCTTTTATAATCCTCTCAACAGCTCCATGAGATAAGAAGATACTCTTGTCCTCCCAATTTTACCTGTGTGGAAACTGAGATTTACTTTACACAAAGTTATGCTTCTGATAATTTTAGATAGATTTAGTACTAAATCCCAGGTCTGAATTAATCCACAGCTCATTCCCTTAATCCCTCTTGTATACATGCTGTGAAAGATGATCAACTTCTTTTATAGTACTTATTCTAATTACATAGGTGTCTTTTTTTGTCTATTGGCAGTGAGCTCCTTGGTGACCTCTAGAGATATTTGGGCAAGGGTCCTTGCAGCCTGCCATAACCTATTCAGCTACAAGGACTGTACTGCATCAGGCTAATTGTAGAAGAGTCCTAGAAGACAGCAGGAGTCAACCCAGTGCAAGGGTATTAGGGCTATAGTTTGTAAAGGACTCTGTGGCTTGGTTTTATTGCATTCTGGGAGGACAATTTGATAAGCTTCCATGATTTTGAGTGAGAATAAAAAAGTGTAAACTGTAGTGTGTATGTGTTTGGTTCTATCCAGTTTTATTCATTGCATAGGTTTGTGTATCCACCACCACAGTTAAAACCCAGAACAAGCAGTTCTTTGACCTTGGATGTCCAGCCTCCTGAACTGTGAAATAAATTTCTATTCTTTAAGCCACATAGCTTATAGTATGTTGTTATGAAAATCCAAGCTGACTAATACATATACCATCAGACATAGAATTATGTGCTCAGTAAATATGAGCTGTAATAGTGATGTTTCTTGTTATAATTAATGTAAGTAAATTTTCAGGCCCTGTGGCAAAAGATATGTTTCCTACATTCTTAAAGGCTCAAGAGGCTTCTGTTGGTAGGTACCAGGCTGTGATCAAAAGAAGGGTTCAAAGGATGGAAAATAAGCAATGTGAAGTGGGATGTGGGCTTTTCCAACATGTGCTCCTGCAAAGAGGAGATGACCATATAGAGCAAAAGCAGGAGCTCAGTGGAAAGACAGCCAGCTGGTGAAGCAACCTCTAGTGGCAGGGAAGAGTCACCCAGGGAGGGCAGCACTGCAGCTGAGTTCTGGGACCAGAGCCAGTTTAGGGCTTCCTAGGGCTGAGCCAGGAGCAGAAGGAGATAAAGGCCAACATGAGTCAAAATTCCTAGAGAACGCTGAAGATCAATACTTGGAAGACCATGTTTAAATGTCAAGTCTAAATTTCTGGGGCATGGGACAAATATGAGAGACAGGGACAAGGGTTAACAGCAAGGAGAAATTGGAACATGTTCCACAGAAAACTGTGGAGGACAGCACTGACATATTCACTGTATGACTAGTTGAAAATTACGAGGTTAGTGAGAGAGGTCCCAAGTCCAGATTTTATAAGAAGGAACAACTAATATGCAAGACCCTACAATAGACTTTGAAATGAACAAAAGGAATCACAGAAAAGGCCAGAATTCAATAAGACCTGCATACAGACTTACCTGAACAAAACTGACCCTAAATGATTGCTCATCACCTGGTAGCTAGCACAAACAATGTTAATGTAAGAAAATAGGCTACCAGCCCCACCAACATTAACTGGGCATTCCACGGATGACCTTAGGCTGTACTTCTTTGAGATAAATGAGAGGTCAGAAAACTTTTTCTATAAGGATCAGCTAATAAATATTTTAGGCTTTGTGGGCTATATATCTCTGTCACAATAATTCAATACTTAGAGACTGAAAGCAACCACTGACTACATGTAAATGAATGCACAAGGCTATGTACCAATAAAATTCATGTGTGGACACTGAAATTTGAATTTCGTATAATTTTTGTGTCCTAAAAGATTATTCTTGTTTTGCTTCTTTTCAACCATTTAAAAATATAAAAACCATTCCTGGTTTGTGGACCACAAGAAAGCATGCAGCAGGCCAGATTTGTCTTAGAGACTATAGTTTGCTGATCTCAGATATAAAGAGTACACAGCCCACCAGAGAGGAAACCAGCCAATCCTAAAGGAAATCAACCTTGAATATTCATTGGAAGGACTAAGGCTGAAGCTGAATCTCCAATACTTTGGCCACGTGATACGAAGAGTTGACTCATTGGAAAAGACCCTGATGCTGGGAAAGATTGAAGGCAGAAGGAGAAGGGGATGAAAGAGGATGAGAAGGTTGAATGGCATCACTGTCTCAATTGACATGAGTTTGAGCAAACTCAGGGAGATAGTATTGAATCCTGGCATACTGGGTCCATGGGGTCACAAAGAGTTTGTCACCATTTAGTGAATGAATAACAATGATAAGCCCACCAGCATGAACTGGACACTTCACCAGGTAATTTTTGTTTCTGTGACATAAACAATTCAGGTTATGAATATAAGAGGTGACTTGATTTTATTTGTAATTTAAATAATACTTGTGATTGTAAACTTCTTAGCCATGTTTTTAATCAACTCCTTTGTTTCTGATGCTAATTGTTGAACCTTATAGCTGCTTTGATGGGCTAAAGAGCATTGCTTGATCCTTTGAAGCTATGCTTTTAGAAAATACTCTGAACCCATTCATTTCTCATTTTTCTAGATTAATCACCTCTTGCCTGAACGACAATATCTTCCCAATTTTCTCTTTTCCCTCTACAGTTTCTTCTGCATACAACAGCCAAGTAACCTCTTTAAAAGATAAGACTTTGAAAAAATGTCTACTTAGGTCTTCCATTCATTTTTGATTGGGTTATTTGTTTTTTTTATTGAGCTCCATGAGCTGTTTGAATCTTTTGGAGGTTAATCCTTTGTCCATTGCTTCATTTGCAAATACTTTCTCCCATTCTGAGAGCTGTCTTTTCATTCTGTGTATGTTTTCATTTCCTGTGCAAAAACTTTTAAGCTTAATTAGGTCCCATTTATTTATTTTTGTTTTTATTTTCATTACTCTAGGAGATGGGTCAAAAAAGATCTTGCTGTGACTTATGTCAATCGGTTTTTTCCCTATGTTTTCCTCTAAGATTTTTATAGTGTCTGGTCTTACATTTAGATCTTAAAGGGAGGGTAGGACGAATTAGGAGAACAGTATTGACATATATACACTACCATGTACAAAATAGATAGCTAGTGGGAAGCTGCTGTATAGCACAGGGGCCAGCCTGGCTGTCTATGATGACCTGTAAAGTCAGAATTGGGGGTGTATGGGAAGGCGGCTGAAGAGAGAGGGGATATATGTATACATGTATCTGACATACTTTGCTGTAAAGCAGAAACTGACACAACATTGTAAAGAAACTATACTCCAATAACAAAAAGATAAGACTAATTGCATCACTTCTCTGCTTAGAATGGAGAAGGAAATGGCAATCCACTCCAGTACTCTTGCCTGGAAAATCCCATGGACAGACAAGCGTGGTAGGCTACATACAGCCCATGGGGTTGCAAAAAGTCAGACATGACTGAGCAGCTTCACTTTCTTTCTTTCTTTCTTTCTGCTTAGAACCCCACAGAATCTTTCCATAGTACTTCTAATTACCTATATAAATCCTTATCAAACTCTGCTGCACTCTGGATTCCCCATCTGAGATGGAGTTTAGAGGGCAGGGTATTTATTAGGGAGTGCCCTTGGGATAAGCATAAATGGAAAGGAGGGCAACAAGGCAAATATGGCAGAGGAAGACATTCAATTACAATAGTCCTGACCAATCTCATGGGGGAGCACTGAAGCTGGAATGGCCCTTTAGAGTTGGTCCAAGTTAGGCCAATATGCCAGGCCTTTACACTCCTTCAGTGATCACTCATCAGATGTAGGCAGGTTGGGAAGGAGCATGGCCTTAGTTGACATGAAAGTGAAAAGTAAAAGTCACTCGGTTATGTCTGACTCTTTGTAACCTCATGGACTATACAGTCCATGGACTTCTCCAAGCCAGAATACTGGAATGGGTAGTCTTTCCCTGCTCCAGGGGATCTTCCCAACCCAGGGATCAAACCCAGGTCTCCCGCATTGCAGGCAGATTCTTTATCAACTAAGCCACAAGGGAAGCCCAAGAATACAGGAGTGGGTAGCCTATCTCTTCTCCAGCAGATCTTCCCAACCCAGGAATCAAACCAGAGTCCCTGTATTGCAGGCAGATTCTTTACCAACTGAGCTATCAGGATTCTCAGCAAATGGGGCAGTCCCCTAAAGATCTGTCCATGGCACTCCTAGAGCTGTGGAAACAGATACATTAAAGAGGATTTGGTCAACACTTTCCCTGATGGTTTGGTGGGTACAGAATCTGCCTGCCAATGCAGGAGATGCAGAGGAAGTGGGTTCGATCCCTGGGTCAGGAAGATTCCCCTGGAGGAGGAAATGGCAACCCACTCCAGTATTCTTGCATGGAAAATTCCAAGGACAGAGGAGCCTGGCTGGCTACAGTCCATGGGGTCTCAAAGAGTTGGACACAACTGAATGACTAAGTACACAGGCTTCTAGTGCCCAACACACTGTTCCTCATCATCTCCCATCATTCTTACACTAGTCAGTCACCTCCACATAAAATAGCTGTCTCATGGCTGCTCAAGTAAGTCAAGTACAATATGTCTCAGAAACTTTTCCCTTGCTCTTCTTTCTCTGAAAGTGAAGTGAAAGTGTTAGTCGCTCAGTTGTGTCTAACTCTTTGCAACCCCATGGATGGTAGCCCATCAAGCTCCTCTGTCCATGGAATTCTCCAGGCAAGAATACTGATGGGTAGCCATTCCCTTCTCCAGGGGTCTTCCTGACCCAGGGATCAATTACGGTTCTTCTGCAGTGCAGGCAGATTCTTTCCCTTCTAAGCCACCTGGAGCATCCTTATCTGACTGAATTAACTTTATCCAAGTCTCTTCTCAAAAGGAGACACCTCAGAGAGAACTTCTTTAACAGCTCTGCACAAAACAGGAGGCCTTGTCACCCTCTGTCTTGCTATCCTACTAAATTTCTCTTCATAGTACTTATTACTATTTGATACCTAGAATATATTTTTGCTTCCCTGATGGCTTATTATTTCTTACTAGCATATAAACTCCTTGAACAGACTCGTGGTTGCCAATGGGGAGGTGGTGGGGGGAGGGAGTTGATACAAACTATAATATTATATATAGAATGGATAAACAACAAGGTCCTACTATATTGCACAGGGAACTATATTTAATATCCTATGATAAATTATAATGGAAAATAAAAAAATTAAATAAATAGAATATAAGCTCCTTGAATTCAAAATTTTACCCATCTCATTCATTGTTCTAATCAATGATTGTAGAATGAACACAAAAAAATAATGAACTGCTTGACATTGATTCATAACACTGGCATCCATAGAATTAGCTTCTGGTTGTTTAAATGCAGATAATGGCTGCATTTCTCTGACACTGGCCGTTCTCCACTCGCTCTGCTGCAGCTGGCTAGCAGATTCCCCTCCCTAGAACACACAGTTCAGTCCATAGGTCCATTTTCATAGCCAACAGTTTCCCAGCTTTCTCTTTTACCATATTCTCTTCCCCTTCTTTTCTTTAATCTCTTTGACACATAATCCCAAACCAAGTTCCTCTGACCTTATTATATGAATGTGCTTGGGAAAGGAGAGAAGAAGGAAAGGAAGGAGGAGAGCATGAACTATTAGTCTAACAATGACATTAGATGAATGACATTGAAAATCCATCCTTTCATTCTTATTTTATCTAATTTTTGCCTGAAGGCTGCACCGACAATCAGTCTCCATTTTAGAACTGTCTAGTTCCAAAAATTGATTTGACTAAATTGAATTCAAAGCAGTCTGAATTCAGTAAAATCTTCTGTTCCTCTTTTATGACACTGATTTTAATTTTAAGTAACTCACATATTTCCCACCTCAGTCCAAAAAGAATAACATCTCCTTATTGAGCCATGTATGCACTGTGCTAATGACTCTTGTTCTGATGTTATTGAGATGATATCAATCAGTAAAATATTTATTCAGCATGTACTCTTTTTTTAAGGATGCTGCTATATCCCTGGGGTTAAAAGTATAATCTCTGCTTCAAGTCCAACACAACTGAAGCAACTTAACACACATTCTGTTTATAAGTTGAATAAGCAGGGTGACAATAAACAGCCTTGTCATACTCCTTTCTCAATTCTGAATGAGTCAGTTGTTCTATGTCCAGTTCTAACTGTTGCCTCTTGATCCGCATACAGGTTTCTCAGGAGATCAGTAAGGTGGTTTGGTACCCTCATATCCTTAAAAATTTTCCAGTTTGTTATGATTCTTACCACTATTACAGTCTAATAGGTCTAACTAGGTCACCTGTCACTACTCAAGCTACAAGGGAGCCTGGGGAAACAAGTATTTTTGGTTTCAGCTTTTACAGCGGGCAATTTTCCAAATCAAGACTGGTCCATCAGATGCTAAGCATGAAAAACAAAAACAACAGATAACTAAGAAATAGTGAATCTTGTCACTCTTCCTTAAGAAACTGGCAGTTAAGATGATGAAACAGGCCTTCACAATTTTACTGATCAATCAACATTTTGGCCTCTACTATGTGCAAGTTTTGTGTTAAGGGCTATAAGGCTGTGAATATTCTCAATAAGAGAACACAATTCTTGCCTTAAATAACTTATTCCTCTTGGAAGGGTAAAGATAGTGTCAAGATACCAGAGTTCAGGAGCAGGGCAAACTCTTGCTGATTCTTAAATGAAATAAATACTGTTTTTAATTCTTGTTTGAGTAATAACTGTGAGGCAGCCATATTTTGAACAGAATTTGATATATTGTTGATGTCCAATAAATATTTTTAATAATGAGTGTTTCTGGAGGAATAACATCCAAGAGTATTCCAGCAGATGGTAAAACATTTTTGCACATTTAATTTCTGCCAAAGCAACCCTCTATCTTACTTTGAGTGGTGGAAAATCAAACAGAAAATTAGAGACAGCTAGACAAAGCATGAGAAGTGTCTGGCATGAGCTGCTGAGGAGGCTTATACATTTGCCATGATTGGACTAACTGTATCTTTTCTTTAGCTCTCATGAAGAAGCAGAAGGGGGAAAACGTCAGTATGCACAGGGTATACATTGTATTATATCTTATTTGAGTCTACAGGATCGTTGGGAAAAAATTAACAATCCCATATTTAAAATAAACTTGTTTCTTGTATGTCAAAGTAATAGCAAGGAATTCCTAACATGGTTAAACTTTCATCGGGAAATGACTAGACTCTATTCTGTGCTGTGTGCTATGGTAAGTTGCTTCAGTCATGTCTGACTCTTTGCGACCCTATGAACCATAGCCCGCCAGGCTCCTCTGTCCATGGAATTCTCCAGGCAAGAATACTGGAGTGGATTGCCATTTCCTACTCCAGGGGATCTTTTCAACCCAGGGATTGAACCCACGTCTCTTATGTCTCCTGAAATGGCAGGTGGGTTCTTTACCACTAGCGCCACCTATTCTAACCATACCCAATTTATAACTGACTAAAACGGCAACTGAGGCACAAAGAGTTTGAATCACTGTGTGGGCTAAACCATGCTGAGTCTATTTTATCAGTTCCATCTTGGGTCTGCACTCCTACACCCTCCCCTTTTGGTCTTACTGAGCTTTAGCCCACTCACGAGGAATGCACCCAAGTCAGATGAGTTCTCAGTCAACTTTTACCTGTGTCTTCAGCTGATATAAAAACCAGAAGAGTGCCTTTTGGTGATTAATCTTTAATGTCTTTTGCTGGTTAATCGTCATGAGACTCTCTGTGGGGAAGGGGCAGTCCTTGCTTCTGGTCGGTGTGAATTGCTTTTCAACTTGGTAGTCAGATTCTGTTTTTAGCTTTGGCCCTTTCAAATTACTATGTACCACTTTTAGCCATGTGCAGTGTATCTGTGAATGCCTCTGGATCTTCCAGCTGCCTGATCCTTCCTGCCTATATGTTATTATCAGTGTTCAGTCACTAAGTCGTCTCTGACTCTTTTGTGACCCTGTCAGGCTCCTGTGTCCATGGGATTCTCCAGGCAAGAATACTGGAATGGGTTGCCATTTCCTTTTCCAGGGGATCTTCCTGACCCAGGGATTGAACCTGCATTTCCTATATGTCTCCTGCTTGGCAGGCGAATTCCTTCCCACTGAGTCACCTGGGAAGTTGACTGTGACTTGACTGTAATTGCCTGTAAGTTACGCACAATAAACTTCATAATTACACTTTACAGAGTTGCCCACTTCATTTTTTGGTCTCAAAATTCTATCTTCACTTCCCAACAGTGGTTTACTAGAGACCAGAAATTAAAACTGGATTTTCCATCAGTCCAGTGTATGTCTTAGAGATGTTTTAGAACACTCATCTTGTTCAAACAATTCTAAAGGATGCTGTGGTATATGAGAAGATGGGAAAGATTCTCCATTCTATAACTCAAGCATTAGATCAGTTGAGACTCCACAAAATGGCATATTTTGTTCTGGCTCTGTTCAACATGGTGCTGAAAGCATCTCTGTCAATCAGTATGGTACAAATGAAAATAGAAAGGGCCCAGTGTTCTTTTCAGACTATATGTCCACTAAATACAGTAAATTAAGGTGATAATATGTGTGTTTGTATATATGTGAATATGCATAATGTGTGTGCTCCCATACAATACTGTGAAAATAACTCAGACACAGTAAGGGTAATACTCTCTTACACACCAGGAAGTATGCATTATTTCAAACCTGGGAAAGAAAAGGAAACTTCCACCATGTTAATCCTGTCATTGATTTCCTACTTTGAGTTGGCAGTTTCTGTGAACTTTTTGGCACTCACTTGAAAATGGGGTGTAGAGTGAGGGACTGACTACTTCCTAATTGCATTGCAGCAACCTTATGACATTTGAGTTTAAGATTCCTCCATAAGAACAGTTGCCCTTACTACACTCCAGGATACTTATCTTTTTTTTTTCCCATATAAATCCTCTACTCCTTCATAATTGCTCCCTCTGATTCCCTTATCAGGATAACTAGACAAAGTAAGATTTATATTTCTTAAGAATGCTTGCTCAAAGGCATCAACCTATTATCCATGAGTGTATTACCTCCAGACTTTTAAATTTACTGAACGGACCTCTCTCAGTTCATTTATCCAAAAAGTGGGAATAATGATTCATGCTCCACTTACTTTTTAGGATTATTTTGTTAGAAAAAATATCCATGAAATCTCATTTTCATTGTCAACTGTAATACATGATTTAATCTAACTTGCTGTAGATTGGAAATGGCAACCCACTCCAGTACTCTTGCCTAGAGAATTCCGTGGACAGAGGAGCCTGGTGGGGTGCTGTCTATGGGGTTGCACAGAGTCAGACATGGCTGAAGCGACTTAGCAGCAGCTGTAGATTACTCAATATATTTCACGATTGTAGGCATTTCTGATGACCCAAAAGAGGTGGGCACTAGGGAATCCTGTTGCCAATTGGCAAAAAAAGTGAGTAAATCAATGTGTTTATTTCAGTTGAAAGAAAGATTGCCTTCATCATTACCTCCTTTGAGGCTCTCTGACTCAATTGGTAAAATCCTCCCATACCACTTCTTTTTCTAAACTCAACTCTAAGCTCTTTGAAGGCAAGGGTTCTTTGTCATGCTTTTCTTTGCTCCTTGCTAGATTTTTTTTTTCTTTTTCGCCAAGTCACAAGGCATATGGGATCTTAGTTCCTGGAGCAGGGATTGAACTCATGCCCCCTGCACAAAGTCTTAACCACTGGACCACAAGGGAAGCCCCTACTCATTGCTAGTTTCTTAACAAATATCAGTTGCCTCTAGAAAAATTAACACAAGTCACTGGAGATGAAAGAGCTAGATCTTACCAGTTCAGGCCTTTCCCCCTCCTCTTTTTATTAAGTAAACCATGATTATCTTTTGTATTAAGGTTTAAATATACAATAACTAAAATCTTTCCTTAAAATCACACAGTTGAGGAAAATCTCTCAACTTCTGATACTGTCTTAATCTGAAGAGAAAGGAAATTAAACCAAGAAATGATCCCAAAGAATATATTACAAGTACCCAGAAATTGCAAACGACCTAGAGTCAAAGCAGTTGATGTGGTTGATACAAATGAGTTTAGTCTGTTTGGGGTCTGTTGATACATATAAAAGGACACTCAGTGAGCTGGCCCTCCATCACATTTACCCCTGTGCACCTGAAGTCCCACTCATCTCATCATTTTCATCTTCTCATATTTTGAAAATTTTTCAAAGTCTCATTGATTTCACTAATGAACAGAGTGGTGAAAATTTGCTAATTTTCAAACTTGTGGTTTCATGGCCAAGCTGCTGCTGTCTTCTCCCAGATGACATTTCCAGAATCGAAAGCACCCACATACAGAGCAGCCCTCATAGGATGCAAATGCATTCGTGGATGAGAAATGAAATTTCAAGTTTATGGAGTGTCATTTCATATCTAGGCAGCCACGTTGTGCCTGGGTCTTTGGTTCAAACAATTAGTAGTATTATTGCTCTGATAGAAAAAAATTAGTCAATTTCATGAATTTGGGGTCTTTCACAGCAGGCTTTTCCCTTTCCCTGATGATGAAAAATATTTAATGCAAATTCATAGAACTGTTATCGGGACTTTGAGATACAGGATTGAGGAACACTCACTCATTCAAAAACTGTGGACTTGGACAGAGTAATGAAACCTAAGGCTCATTGCTTTGACATTTATTTCAGTTATCTATTGCTGTATAGCAAACTACTGCAAAACTTGGTAGTTTAAAACAATATTCATTGTCTTTTCCTACAATTCTGTGGCTTGAGCTGTGCTCAGCTGGGGGTTCTTTGGTTAGTCCTCCCATCAGTCAGTAGTGTGGCTAAATTCAGCAGGCCTAGTGACTGGTAGCTGAGCTCAGCCAAGATTCTGGAAGAACTTTCTCTCTCTCCATGAGGCCTCTCCATATGATGTGTAAATACAGATAGTGTCTTCCACACAATAGTCAGAATTCTTTCATGATATCCCGAGAGTATAAAGCAGAAGATGGCAGACCTTCTTAAGGCTTAGGCCCAGAAATGGCATAGCAGCAATCTCACCATATTCTTTGGCTAATACCAACACAGGCTCAGCCCAGACAGAAGGTAGAAGAACATACAAAAGCATGACTACCAAGTGATTCATTTGGGACCAGCAATGCCACAAACAAGCTGAACATTACCACGAGGGTCACTCTGTCTCTCTCTCACAAACACACACACACACACACACACACACACATCATGTATAGGTGAATATTTGAGCTCCTCAGGCAATTTGAAATGCTTTCCAATGGCCACTATGTAATGAACATGCTCCAGTGGCTAATGGCTTCCCCAGTGGCTCAGCGGTAAAGAATCCACCTACAATGCAGGAGATTTGATCCCTGGGTCAGGAAGATCCCCTGGAGAAGGAAACAGCAATCTACTCCAGTATTCCTGCCGGGAAAATCCCATGGACAGAGGAGCCTGGTGGGCTGCAGTCCATGGGATTGCAAAGAGTCAGACATGACTGAAGCGACTGAGCATGCATACAATGAATATTAATATCTGTGACCAGCAGAGAGAAAGAAGAAAAACACCTACTCTGGAAACAGGAAAAGTGAATTAAAGGTCTGACATTGCCAAGTTACATAATCTCTTTGAGCCTCAGTACATTCACATGAAAAAAAATGGTGCATATACACCTATTTCAAAGTATTATTGTATTAACAAAACATCTGTGAAATTGCATTTCAAAGTGTAAGGCCTCATATAAATGTAAGTTGCTTTTAAAACAGCTGATGAATTTCATGGCTGTCATTTTGTGTTTTGTTTTGAGTCCTCTGTGATTTTTGAATTATGTTTGTAATTTTGGATGAGAATTCTTATAGCTAACTTTTAGTGACACCAGAATATTATTAATGGTTCCACAGCTCTTATTATGTTTAGTTTCCTTTGTCAGCAACCAATTTCGATAATGGCTTTAAAATCATGATAGAATATTTGGTTATTACATTACCCTGGATTGATTTTAGGGATAAACATTGTGTATCTTGTGATTAAATAATTTTTCATGCCATCTCCCTAATAGTGGAAGATTAAGATAATTTCCTGCCCCAAGTATTAGGGAGATACTAATAGGTTATTTACAGTGCTCTGATTCATTATTTTTCCACATACAAGCTTATACTATTTTAAAAAATATTATTAAAACTAAAAATGACAGAATTTTAGTCGGATCCACAGTATCAAATGTGATCTTTCTCTGACATTACAGCCCTCAAACTACTAAAAGTGGGAGAAGGGAGTATAGAGGCTAATTTAGGTCTTTCTCATGTGTAGTGTGGACAGCTGGAAAAATCTGACCAGCATCAGAAAGTTCTGTAAGTGGGAGACCAAATAAGAGTGGCAGCCTCTGCCTACATTCCTCCTGACAACCAGCTGGACAGTAGTTCCTGCTGGAATCATGTTACTGCAGTCCCATTGGGATTCACTGCTGAGAACTGCAGGCCACTGCATTTGATGCCTCCTCCTGGTGCAGGTTTCTATAGTGACTCCCAGTGAAGCCTTAGATCCTGACAAGCTCTATGACTTGCTGCTGTCAGTTTTACCAAAGCGGAAATTTTTCAGTGTAATGTGCTTCCTAAATTTATATTGATTACACATGTATTCATTTTATTATTTGATTGAAATATAGTTAGTTTACAATGTTGTATCATTTCAGGTGTACAGCACAAGGATTCACATATATATATATATATATATATATATATATATATATTCTTTTTTGTTATCTTCCCTATATGTATAGTTCTCTGGGCTATACAGTAGGACTTTGTTGTTTACATATTTTATAGATAGTAGTTTATATCTGATATATATTAACAAAATGAAGGATAAAAATCATCTGATCATCCCAATAAATGCATAAAAAGCATTTTTCATAATTCAACATCTTTTCTGATAAAAACTCTCCACAAACTGGACATATAAGCCACACGTGTGCATGTGTGCTTAGTCGCTTCAGTCATGTCTGACTCTGCAACCATGTGGACTGTACCCAGCCAAGCTCCTCTGTCCAGGGGATTCTTCAGGTAAGAATACTGGAATGGGTTGCCATTCTCTTCTCCAGGGGATCTTCCTGACCCAGGGATCGAAACTGTGTCTTCTGCAGCCCCTGCATTACAGGAGGATTGTTTACTGCTGAGCCATAGGGGAAGCCCATAGAAGCAATGTACCTCACTATAATAAAATCTATACATGACAAGCTCACAGCTAGCATCATAATCAAGGGTGAAAAGCTGAAAACTATTCTCCTAAGATAAGAAACAAGACAAGAGTGCCCACTCTCACCATTTTTATTCACCATAAATAAGCCAAAGCAATTCGGGTAGGAAAAGAAATAAAGGCATCCAAAAAAGAAGAAAATAAGTAAAATTATTTCTGTTTGCAGATCACATATTATATACAGAAACCCTGATGCCATAAAAATACTGTTAGAACTAATAAGTGACTTCAGTAAAGTTGCAGGATACAAAATTAATATACAAAATCAGTTGCAATTATATACACTAATAACAAATCATCAGAAAGAGAAATTAAGAAAATGATACCATTTATAATAACATCAAAAAGAATAAAATATTTAGAAATACATTTAACCAAGGACATTAAAGATCTCTATACTGAAAACTATAAGATATTTGTGAAAGAAATTAAAGAATACATAAAGAAATGGAAAGATATTCCATACCATGGATTGGAATAATTAATATTGTTAAAATGTTCATACTATCCAGGCTTCCCAGGTGGCACTAGTGGTAAAGTATCCACCTGTCAAGGCAGGAAACACAGAGACATGTATGGGTTCGATCCCTGGGTTGGGAAGATCCCCTGGGGTAGGAAACAGCAACCCAATCTAGTATTCTTGCCTGGAAAATTCCATGGACAGAGGAGCCTGGAAGGCTATAGTCAATTAGGCTGCAAAGAGTCAGACACAACTGAGTGACTAAGCACACCATATTACCCAAAGTAATCTACAGATTCAATTAATCTCTATCAAAATCCCAATGGTATTTTTCACAGAAATAGAAAAAATCTTACAATTCATATGGAGCCAGAAAGAACTTGAAATAGCAAAAACAATCTTGAGAAAAAAGAACAAAACTGGAGGCATCACACATTCTGATTTCAAACTATATTGCAATGCTATAGTAATCAAAACAGTATCAAATTGGCATAAAAATAGACCTTAGATCAACAGTATATAATAGATAGCCCAGAAATAAACTCATGCACATGTAGTCAATTAATTTATGAAAAATCAGCCAAGAATATACAATGAAGAAACTACAGTCTCTTCAATCAATGATGTTAAGTAAACCACAAACCCACAAGCCAAAGAATGAAACGAGACCTCTTTATTGAACCATATGCAAAACCCAATTCAAAACAGATTGAAGACTTCAACATATGCCCTAAGACCATAAAATTTCTAGAAGAAAATACAGGGGATAAGCTCCTTGATATTGATCTTGCCAATTATTTTTTGGATTTGGTACCAAAAGCAAAAGCAAGAAAAGCAAAAATAAGCATCGTTACCACATCAAACTAAAAAGCTTCTGTACATCAAAAGAAACCTTCAATGAAATGAAGCAAACTACAGAATATGAAAAAATATCTGCAAAGTATATTTGATAAGGGGTTAATATACAAAATGTATAAAGAACTCATACAACTCAATAGCAAAAAAAACCCATCTGATTAAAAATTTGCAAAGAGTGATTGACATATACACACTATCATATTTAAAATAGATAACCAACAAGGGCCTACTGTATAGTAAAGGGAACTCTGCTCAGTATTATGTAATAACCTAAATGGGAAAGAATTTGAAAAAAGAATAGAGTCATGTGTATAACTGAATTGCTTTGCTGTACACCTGAAACTAACACAGCATTATTAATCAACTATTCTTCAGTCATATTCTACTCTTTGCAGTGCCATGGACTGTAGCCTGCCAGGCTCCTCTGTCCATGGAATTTTCCAGGCAAGAATACTGGAGAGGGTTGTCATTTCCTCCTCCAGGGGATCTTCCCAACCCAGGTATCAAACCTGCATCTTCTGCCTCTCCAGCATTGCAGGCGGATTCTTTAACACTGAGCCATTCAGGAAGTCCGTTAATCAACTATACTCCAACATAAAATATGCATTATTTTTTAAATGTGCAAAGGAATGGAAAAGACATTTTTCAAAGACATGCAAATGGCCATCAGGTACATGAAACAGTGCTCAACACGGAAATGCAAATCAAAACCACAATGATCTATCATCTCACACCTGTTAAAATGGCTACAATTAAAAAGAAAAGAGATAACAAGTGCTGGTGAGGCTGTGAAAAAAAAAGAGAACTCTTTTACAATGGAAGTGGGAATATAAATTGGTACAGTCACTATAGAAAACAGTATGGAGGCTCCTCAAAAAACAGAGATGACCCTACACATGGATATAATCAGATGGTAAACACTGAAATCAGATTGATTATACTCTTTGCAGCCAAAGATGGAAAAGCTCTATACAATCGGCAAAAGCAAGACCAGGAAGGAGCTGACTGCGGCTCATATCATGAACTTCTTATTGCCAAATCCAACTTAAAATGAAGAAAGTAGGGAAAACAAAATTGAAGAAAATGGAAAAGTACAGACCACTCAGGTATGACCTAAATGAAATACCTTATGATTATACAGTAGAAGTGACAAATAGATTCAAGGGATTAGATCTGATGGAGAGAGTGCCTGAATAACTATGAAAGGGGGTTCATAACATAGTACAGGAGATGGTGATCAAAACCATTCCAAAGAAGAAATACAAAACGGTTGTCTGAAGAGGCCTTACAAAGAGCTATGAAAAGAAGCGAAGCAAAAGGAAAGTAAAAATGGAACGATATACCCATTTGAATGCAGAGTTCCAAAGAATAGCAAGGAGAGATAAGAAAGCCTTCCTCAGTGATCAGTGCAAAGAAATAGAGG
>ML664651.1:702582-757787 GCA_007570785.1 Antilocapra americana | reverse complement strand
AAGGGGACAACAGAGGATGAGATGGTTGGATGGCATCAGCAATTCAATGGACATGAGTTTGAGCAAACTCTGGGAGATGATTAAGGACAGAGAAACCTGGCGTGCTGCAGTCCATGGGGTTGCAAAGAGTCAGACCCAACTCAGCAACTGAACAACAACAGTCCCAAGTTAGCAAGAAGAAGGGGAAAAATGGAAATGAAACTGGGAAGGAAAGAGGGCAAATAAAAGATGGTGCATCATAGAACTGACCAAAGCCACACAGCAAAGTACAACTCACTCACATAGAATGGGTCCAGTGAGGCTGCAGGTCTTAAAACAGTCTATTAGGGGAAAAAGGAAGAATAACTTCTTCCCATCTCCAGTTTCTTATTGGTCTACAAGACATTAGCTTACTTACACTTCTTGGTTAAGTTATCTGGGCCTCCTGGGAAACCCCTAGGAAAGCAGGTCTTTGGTGGGGTCCAATCCAATGTGCCGGCATGGTGGTTTCCCTTTATCAGTCATCTCAGCATGAGGGGGCTCCTCCGAGTATGGCAAGAAGGGCATCCACAGTGTTAAAGACATGGGGAAAAACACAAGTGCTAAGAAAGGCCTTTCCTTAGGCCCACTCCTACTGGCGAGCAAGGGATGTGACAAGGTCCAGGAGAGACTTGGTAGATGAAAAGTAATGTAAGCTGAGTACAGTATACTGAGTATCACATTGTACATGACAATGAGCTAGACACAGCACGTGGAGCCCATGGGGATAATGGATCAAGGATGGGCTTATGCTTAGGCAAAAGAGGCAGCTAGCTACATGGTGTGGTTTGAGGAAAACCAAGAAATCTCCCTCCCACATAGTTCCCCAATCAAGCTGCTCAACTAAAAAAGACCACAGTTAGAATCTATTCTTTGCTTGAGGCTCTGAGAGATTCTGTTAAGATGTAAGCATATTAGATAAAGTATAACATATTGAGGCAATGTCCCCAATTGCTTTATTTATAAAGAGTAAGACTCTGGGGGAGTGAACCTCAGGAAGGATAGCTTCATTAGGGTAAAACGAAATGAGGGCTGAGGGTGAAATAGTCAAATTCCATTTGGTCCTACCCAAGGAGGATATACCTGGTTAGGAAACAACTAACTGAGGAGTCCTGAGTAACTGGAGGCCAGACTGAAGTTGGAGAGCTTGAAGTAAGGAAGGGAGAGGAGAAAATGAATTGGGCAGTGTTAAAGATCAATTTCTCTGCCTCACCTTTGGCCTTGGTTCATTCAGTGGCCCTTTTTCCATGAGTCAAATTACAGAGAGCTTGAACACTGTGTGGAACTCTGGCTTCAGGCCTCACTCTGCAAGTGCTTCTCTCAAACTTAATTAGCTCAGAATTCCATCAAGGGATCTTTTGCCCTATAGCATGTCTACATTATGTTGGTTTCTCCTTCACCCTCCAAAAATCTCTGTCAAAGACTCCTTCTCCCTCCCTCCTTCCCCCATTCTCCTTCCCCCTTCTTCCTTCTCCCTTCTCTATTGTTGGAAAGCCAGGCTTCAAGTCCATAGAGAAGCCAAACATTCCTAAAAGTACTTTCAGAAGGAAATTCTACAAAGAAGTCTCTTCAATCAAGCACCCCCTTCTCCATTTCCCAACACACACGCGCACACACACACACACACACACACACAATTTTTTCCATATGGCTTTTAAGGAGAAAAACAAATAAATGTTGTTTGCATAGTTCTAGAAATCTTGGTGACCTCATGGTGGCCCATCTATTAATGGTTTGGGGATGTGAAATTCAAGGTCACGTTAAGTGTGAATATTTGAGATGATTTCTATCGCTGTCTCATATGGTTTTCAGACTCTTCTGTTCATAGATTCAAGTCAAGTATTTCCTCCTAAGATCCTGCCCCTGATTCACTGCACCACTTACATTCCACATTTAAAAGACATCTCCCTATGACACTAAAATGTTTGATGTTATTAAAATCATGCTATTGATATTCATATCAATTATGTCGTGAGTGTGATGCTTAGTATATCTATTAATAAAACTTGGATTTTCCTCTTTTGGGGTTTCTGCAAAAATAATTTATAGAGATACAAATAGTAATATTAAAGCTATCAACCATAAACATCAATACTTGACAGCATCTTGTAATTTAAGAGTTGCATACATATGAATTCAGATTCTGTGCTTTCTAAATGTACATATATTAGTTGCACACCAGAAATTTAGAGTTTCAGAAGCAGTAAGCTGTCAAATGATAGAGCACTGATGTTTTGAAAATGAACTTTTCAGCAAAGCAGGAAAATTGGCAAAAAGCGTTAGTACATAAAATACATATGTCTCTTCATTCCACTAAATTGTCCTTAGGTATATCCATTAACACTGTTTCTTTGCTGAACATTTCTTTTGGAAAAAAGTTTCATATTAGCTTTGAAGTGAGAATTTCCCAGAAAGGGGAAAAGCTATGCTTATGATTTTGCAAGCTCATTTGCAAATACTATAAAGCATAATTTTTAATTTAAAAATTCACAACTATATTAATAAGATTTTAATCATCTTGTCACTATATTTCTCAAGTCCAAAACATTTTCACAATAAAAAAGGATCAACAGAGAAAAATAATTTGCTGTTTCAGGAAATGAGTTTATTCAAAATGATCTGTATTTTTGGACCTATTTGGGAATTCAAGTTCAGTTATTTGTAATGTAAGTTTCCCCACAACTTGTCAACCAATGGGTACAAATGTAGGGGGAGCAGAGATGTTACTTCAATTGTAATAACACTTGTTTCATTGACTTTTTTTGCTGGTTGTTCCTTTTTTAAATTAAAATATAGCTGATTTACAGCATTGTGTTAATTTCATGTGTATAGCAAAGTGATGCAGTTATATATACATATATATATATCTTTTTCAGATTCTTTTCCCTTCAATTTCAAATATAGTTCCCTGTGCTATATGGTAGGTCCTTGTTGTTTATCTACTATATATATATATATATATAGTACTATTAAACACAAACTCCTAATTTATTCCTTTTCCCATTTCCCCTTTGGTAACCATAAATTTATTTTCCATGTCTGTGGGTCTATTTCTGTTTCGTATGTAAGTTCATTTGTATCATTTTTCTTTGATTCTACATGTAGGTGCTATCCTATGATATTTGTCTTTCTCTGCCTGGCTTATTTCTCTTAGTATGATAATCTCTAGGTTCATCCATGTTGCTGCAAGTTTCTTTGACTTTTGCTACCCACTCTATGCAAAGCAGGCTTCCTGGTGACTTAGATGGTAAAGAATCTACTTGCAATGCAGGAGACCTGGGTTCTATCCCTGGGTTGGGAAGATTCTCTGGAAAAGGGAATGACTACTCACTCCAATATTCTTGCCCAGGAAATCCCATGGACAGAGGAGCCTGGAGGGCTACAGTCCATGGGGTTCTAAAGAGTCAGATAACACTTTGCGACTGAACAATAACACTTTGGCTATGGGGAAATGGTACCAATATTGGTCATTGGTAGAAAGCATATTACATCCTTGAGGACAGTTCCCCAGCCTCATAGATACAAGTTCCTACTATAATTGGCATTATAGCCATATTTTCAATAAGCTATTTCAACCTTCAAGGAAACCATCTGCGTTTTGAGTAGGGGAGCACATGGCAAGAGGATTGAATTTCATGGCCAAGAGGCCAAGCCACATTTCTTTACTTGAAAAATTAGATGTTTGATGGAAAGCAATGTTATGTGAAAAAAAAAAAATTGATGGTGAATAGTTTATTATGTGTGGTAGTACTGCCATTTGTGTCATGGGCAGGGATGGCGATCTATATTCAGAATACGTATATTGAAGGGGAAAAAGTTCATTTGGGGGTGTTTGTAAACCCAAATGAACTTTTTGGCTAACCCAAATATATTCCAGTAACAACAAATTGCTGTTCTCTCCACGATGAAGGAGGTTTAAGGTAATCAGTCTCCCACTAAGCAGCTAGCTGATCTCCCCTACCTGCTCCTTCCAGTGTTGGCATTACAATACCACTCTATAGTGATGGTAGCCAGAGCAGCCTGAATAAGGTAAAGTCAATGTGGGTGAGCCCACGCCTACTCCCTGTTCTTCCTGCCACAGTCACTTTGCACCTTGAGTAATCCGTCACAAGGTAGCTTGGGAAAGAAGCCAACTAAAATCCACAGGATGGCTATTTGGAGTGACCAGCTTTGCCACTGGTGAAAGTGGGGAAAGTGAAAAATCTCCACTTTTCTACTGGAGAAAGTGAAAAAATTGATCATATTTGCATGAGCAGATGGAAAGGAAGAGATGTTAGTTTAAGCAAAAGAATAAAGGCAGGGATAATCATAGCATCTGGCAAAGCATGGGGAGTCCAGGCTAACTGGAGGCAAGTTTGTGTTATAATGAGCTTTTTGGAAAAAAAAAAAAAAAAGAAACCCACAAAGGTTAGAAAGGAAGAGTGTGGTAAAGTTCTATTAATAACAACAAATAGTAATATTATCTTACATTTACCAAGTCCTTAAGGTTTACTGTGCTGAGCACTTTATATGTATTATATTATTTAAACCTTAAAAATTATATGAGCTAAATAGTGATACTGCTTGCAATGGACTGAATGTTTGTGCCTCCCCCCACCAAATTCATATGGTGAAATCCTAATTCTAGTGTGATGGGGTTTGGAGATGGAAACTTTGGGAAATAATGAAGTCAGAGTGGTAGAGTCTTCATGTATGGAATTTGTGTCCTTATAAGAAGAGATAATAGAGCTAGCAAGTGCTCTTTTTACCCTGTGAGTTTACAAGAATCCAGCACTTTGCAACTGGGAAGAGGACTCTTTCTAGAATCCAATGATGCTGATACTCTGATACTGTACTTTCAGCCTGCAGAGCTATGAGAAATACATTTCTATGGTAGATCAGCCACTCAGTTTTTGGCATTTTGTTATAGCACCCCTAAATGACTAAGGCACTATTATTATGCCTATTTTAAAGAACAGTCCCATGAGGTTAAGTAAGAAAATATAGAGGTCCTCTTGACAGTGACACACAGAAGACAACAGAAGTTGTTTAAACTGAGCTATACTGCCTTGCCATTCAATCTGAGTGGTATTGACTCTAATGTTAGATGAAGGGGAATGACTGGGGACATGTGAGCAAAAACAAAGCTTTGAGAAAATTAATCTAGCAATGTTACATAGATTAGTCTCTTTTTCTATTGGGGGGCAATTAAGAAGAAATCAAATGAGAAAAGTCCCAGGATTGTGTCTTGGGTCTGTCTCATGGCCTGCAAAATTCTTAATTTTACGTTCCTCTATTTCCTCATCAGTAATAAGACTATTTTAAGGAATAAATGATGCCAAGTATATTGTACTTGTATGTGATACAGAGTCAATAGTCCCTAAATGTTGATCCTCTTCTTTCCATCCCCTTTCTCCCCAGTAGTGACTGTTGGAATAGGTTTCTGTAAGCTTTTCAAAATGGGTATCTCATTGTTCTAGAATTTTTTAAATGGCACTCTTTCAGAGAGTGGATAATAGCTTGGGCACAAGTCCATCCAACAAACATTTATTACTAGTTATGTGCCTTTCTTAATACTGGGCTCTGTAGGGACAAAAACCCATGGGGTATGGTATTTGGCCAATGGATAGATAAGTCTAAACTACTGATACAAGGGCCATAGGAAAGTCTGCACCAGGAAAACAGTGGGGGAGTGTAGGAGTCTATGATCAGTTCCCACAATGGAAATCAATTTCCATTGATTATATTTAAAGTTCAGAAAAGAGCAGTATCACTCCAAAAGTCTTACATTATCCAATTTAAAAGAAAAAACATTAACAAATTATCTCTCCTCTCCTCCTCAAAAGAAAGAAGATCATTGGAGAAATAAAGATCATCAGCAAATAAGGAAGCAGTCTCAAGTTTCTCTCTTGGTCACTAAGAAACTAGCTGGTACAAGGCAAAAAGCACAAAAAGGGGCCTAATTATTTTTCCCAACAGATCCAATGGCAAATAATGGGGATGGAGAATAAAAAAGAGGACCTCAATACTCTTTGAATGCTAATGGAAAATAATAATTTGGTTGAGAAGGAAAGAACAATTGGAGAGAAAGGAAGATACTTCCTTTTCATCTTTTGAGAGTGCAAATTGGGAAAGACAGGTCAGGAACAAGGATGGAGTTGATGACTTCCCTGTGAGAAGTTCAACTTACCAGACTGTCTCAAGAAAACTGGCAAAAATCATGGTATAGCACTGAATTTTAAGTTGTTCCCATCATAAATCAATTTTCTTCCCTGATCCTTCAGTAAGATTTATCCTACCCTTCCTGCCGGTGTGGAGATATAGTATCAGTAACAAACAGAAGCACAGGATGTCAAAGGGATGTGTGGCTGGTCCCATTACAAACTAACTGTGGCTTTTCTGAAGTAACAGCCCTGAGAAAATGGATTTAGGGAGTTCAGATATTGAACCAGCGGTCACAGAGCCACCAGGAAGGAGCGAGGAGGATTGCACTGAGAGCTGGACAATTGAAATATAAATGATTTGAAATTTCCTCTGACCCTGGATGAAGATGAACTTTGAAAACTGAAGAGGCAACTTTGAAGAGGGTACTAAGTCCTGTCCCTTGACAGGACTCTATAATATACATATTATATTTGTAACAAGATTCATCCATCTTTTTGCTTTTCTCTCTAAACAGAATGTCTATGCACTGTCACTGTTTCATTAACTTCCCTCAGAAGAATGTCATTTCCACTTCTGTGACAATCCAGGTGTCCAAGTCTAATTCTGACACAAGGACTCCATATACTTAGCCTTCCACATACTCACATGACATAAAATACTCTGCCAAGTGGTGCAAACTGGAAATGAAGATGTTTTAAAAAATAAACCTCATCTGTTCACAGCTGACAGCCTTGTGTCCACCCCATGGGAAATTTGTGCAAAGAAGAGCTGTGGCTGTTACTCAGCTTCCCCAAAGCTTCAGGGACTCACAGGAGTCTATTATCAGCAGTGATTGCTATCTGTCCAGAATGAAGCATTTTCAAACAAGGGCAAATTGTGATGCAGGTTCCCAACCTACTGATAAAAATTTCAATGCTTTCTAAAGTTCAAATGAAACTTCATTTGGGTGTTATTGATGGGGTACTGATGCATCTTATGAAGTAGAAAATATGATTTGATATTTCTCCTCACTCCTACATGCAAGTAAAAGGAAAATTTCCATGAACCATCTTCACTCCTGCAATGTGTAGTTCATCTTCATTATTTTAGTAATGCTGGGTTTAAGACCTGTCAACACATGACCAAATTAAGCCCCATATATATAGGGGCTTCCTAGTGTGTTAGTGGTAAAGAACCCGCCTGCCAATGCAGGAGATGTAGGAGACATGGGTTTGATCCCTGAGTTGGGAAGATTCCCTGGAGGAGGGCATGGTCACTCCCTCCAATATTCTTGCCTGGAGACTCCCATGGACAGTCCATAGGGTCACAAAGAGTCAGACATGATTGAAGTGACTTAGCACGCATGCATGCATACATATGTATATATATATATATAAAATATGTAGTGTATAGATAATTTATTCATATATATTCATTGCTAATTTACAACATATATTTATCATTGAAATAATCAATTATTAGACAACCATATACAACTCTCCTTTCCCTTCCTCATCTACCCTCAACCCCCATCCTTACACACTACAACCTATGCCACAACCACCAGGTTATTTGTTTTTTCTTGAACCCAACTAACATTTTCAAGCCTTGGATCAACAGTTCTTAACCTTTGCCCCAAAGTGACATATATAAGGAATGTGTGCCCACGTGCAACAAACAACTCATATAGCCATGTCTTTATGTTGACAAACCCCAAAATTCTGCAGAGAAGTGGAACAGTGTCAGAAGTCAAAACAACCCAGATATTAACTGGAGGTAACAGGCGGCTGGTGAGGCACGATTCCCTCTGAGCAAATTCTTGAGAACTAAGTTCTCTCCCACTCAAAGCAAGGGGGTGAGAATGAATATTTATAGGTATAACCTTGAATTTCCTCTAATTTTAAAAATATGAATCATATTCAAACTTTGGTGCTTTATTATATTTGCCATGGACCACACACATGCTGCCTTAGTCCTTCCTACTCTTGTATGCTAAAATGCTTATCCTTATATCACGACATCGTCTAAGGTTCAATTTAAATACCACCTCCTCCAGGGAAGCAGATGCTGTGTGTGCCTCAGCCAAATTCTGTCTCCATGCACCATGCAAGTTTATAACTCTCTGTCTGAGACCTTTCAATGGTTGGACAGGAATGGACTAGCCTATATGTGGGACAGCTCAGAAGTACTGGAAAGTTAACACCCCTGGGCAGAGCTCTCAAACAATAATGAGGATTTGGTAAAACAATATTTCATCTTCTTTCCTCTTCAGATAGAACAACACTGACATGTGCTCTTCACCATCTCCCAATACATCCCCAATGGGACCAGGCCCCAATTGCCCATACCCATAACAAATGACATGCCTAGCACCCTCTTTGACTTCCTGAGATCACCTCCCAAATAAACCTTGTGTTGAAATACTACTCTCAGTCTCTGCTTCTAGGGGAATCCAACCTAAGATTTCTTGGAAATCCTTTTCCAGTGATTCCATAGAAAATAACTCTTTGCCCATTAAAATGAATAGAATAATGCCATTCACAGCAACATGGAAGGACCTAGAGACTGCCACATTGAGTGAACACAGACAGACAGAGGAAGACAAATATCAAATGCTATCACTTATATGTAGAATCTAAAAAAATGATAAAAATGGACTTATTTATGAAATACAAACAGACTTACAGACTCAGTAAACTTACAGTTGTCATAGGGGAAGAATGGGGAAAATAGATAGGCAGTTTGGGTTCAGCATCAACAGTCTGCTATATTTAAGATGGTTAACCAACAAGGACCTACTGTATAGCATGGGGAACTGTGCTCAGTGTTATGTGGCAGCCCGAATGGGTGGGGAGTTTGGGGTAGGATAGATACATGTATATGTATGGCTGAGATGCTTTGCTGTCCACAAGAAACTATCATAACATTGCTAATAGATTAGACTCCAATGTAAAGTAAAAGTTGAAAAAACGAAAATAACTCCTTCCCCTTCTGGTCTCCCTTAAGACTTTGCTAAAAAGTGACAAATGGAATATAAAAAAGACACAGTGAATAATAGATATATCTGTCCCTCTTACTAGGCATTTGAAGGTAAGGATTTTGATTTCTCTATATAGCTTCAAATCGCTGAGCACAGCACTTTGCACATTCTTAGTGCTTCATAAATATTTTTTTCATTTGAATTAATATCAATACAACTATAGCATCAAAGATAGCAATTCTTAATGTTTTCTTCTGCCTGGAATATTATTAAAGAACAAACACGGCGAAGAGAGTGAAGGTTTAGCATCACAATGATAGCTAGCTAAAGCATTTGATTCAATTTCTTCTCAGATTCACTTTAAAAATGTACAGTAACTTAACAAAAGGGAAACATTATGGTAGCATGATAAATGAATTCTGAGAATAAGATACCACGAGAAACCAGGGAGAGGTTTCCAGCAGCTTGTGTAAGCAGGGAGAAACTTTCATCAGTTTCATCACAGGTAGGTGTGGGTTGGGAAACACAATCAGTAATTAAGGCATGCTCAAACTCTGAGCAGAAAAGCACAGCTTGGAAGTGAGTGGAAGAAGGTTAGGACCACCACCACTTTCTGCCTTCAGCTCAGAGCACAAAGCTACAATGGAACAAAAGCCAGTGTTACTCTTTTAACTTCACAGGGACAATCTTCAGGTGGGGAGGAGGCATCATTTTCCCAACACCTTCTCCAGCCTCCTTTTATAGAGATCCATGTGCAACATGATGGTTCAAAGCAGTGGGGAGAATGAAAAATGGACCAAGGAATCCTGGGATACCCTCTAGGGCAAAGCTTGCTATGTGCAGACCGAGGACAAGGGTAGACTGGCATGAACCATCCTGGTCAAAAATAACTTCTATGGAATAAAGCATTGCATGATGGTCAGGAATAGACTGAAATCAGACAGACCTGAGGTGGAGTCCTACCTCTTCTTACTACTTGTCCCAAGATTTTAAGTCACTTAATTTAGTCAAAACTTAGGGTCCTTATAAGTAATACGGAATAAGAATAGTAGCTCTCTCACAGAGTTCTTAAGAGAAGTACATCAGATAAGTAATATAAAGATGTTACAGAAGTGCCCCATAGAGTCACCAAGATTATTTCCTCCTCCTTCTCCTCTTCCTTCTTCTCCTCCTCCTCCAATCCCACCATCACTCATGCATTCTGCACGTCAAAGAATGAGACAGTTGAAGAGGAAAAGTTTCCCTTCCAGTTCAGCATATCTATAGGAAATGAATGCTTACAGAGTAATGGATTTGGGGCTCAGGGTTATGCAAATCCAACTAGTATCTGGCTTTATAGCTGAGAAGGGAATTGTCTCAACTTCCAAGTAGACAGTCAAAGCAAATAAGGGTGATCAAGCCCCTACCTGTTACAAACATGGGGCCAGTATAGATTTCTTCTCATTTGGTATGACTGGAAATAAATCAATTGAAATGCAGGGCCTAGGAAATTTTCTAGTCTACTTATAAGAAAATGTATTCCTTGGACAATTCAGAAAAGGGAACAAATTCAATGACATGTAATCACAGCAGAAACTGAAAAAAATTTTTAGAAAATTTCTGCTCTGATTTCAATAAGATTCATAACATTCTTGCTAATGTTAATCTAGAACAGATTTATCATAAGAAAAAAGTAAGATAAGATAAAAAGAAAAGAAATATTGCATATGAAATGTTTATGAGCTTACTCAAAAGGAGTAATAGAATGAAAATCTACATTGGAAACCTTAACTAGAAAAATTGACTAAGCAGAAAATTGAATGTACAATATAAGCAGAAAAAATTTAGAAATTCTCCCAGAGCAGAGAGGGAAAGACATGTGTGTGCTCAGTCGTTCAATCGTGTCCAACTCTTTACTATCCTGTGGACTGTAGGCTCCTCTGTCCATGGGATTCTCCAGGAAAGAATACTGGAGTGGGTTGCCATGTCTTCCTCCAGGGAGCTACCAGACTCAGGGATCAAACCTGGGTCTCCTACAGTGCAGGCAGATTCTTTACCATGCCTCACACATAGGAATATAACAAATCATATTGCTTATTCTTCAGGTCACACTTAAAAATCAAATTTACCCCAGGTTACAATACAAAACCCCCTCCACAGAGCTGGAGGTGCTGCTTCGAGTTCCTAACTCTTCACCTACTCTGCCTAGGTGAGAAGAATAAGAAGAGAAGAATCCACAGGCTTGTGGGGTTGCCCTGGCTGCTGTTTCTAGACCTGGGCCAAAGCAGATTTCCTGTGTTGTTGCTGAAGATCCTACCTGTGACAAAGATGCTTAGTCTGCACCATCCCAGCTCAAATATGGCAGATGTAGTTAGTGGCTGTATCCCCACCTGTTATATCTGGCTTTCTCTTTGTGTTACTTTCTGGAGTACTGATTATCAAACTTGAGCATGTATCAGAATCACATGGAGGGCTTGTAAAAACATAAGTCACTGGGTCAGAGGGTCTGGGGTAGGGCCTGAGAATTTGCATTTCTGAATATATGCCGAGGAATGATAATACTGCTAATCTGGATATAACATTTTAATAACCATTGGTTCTAGAGGAGGGGTTGGCAAATGTCTTCTGTATGGGCCAAGTAGTAAATATTACAGGCTTACAAGCCATACAGTCCCTGTCACTCTGCTTCTGTAGCTTAAAAATAGCCAGAAACAATACATAGGTAAATGGGGATGCTTTCAATAGAACTTTATTTACAAAAAAAGGTGGTTGGACTGTGGGCTCTAATTTGCCACCCTTCTTGATCTAGAATACAACAGGAGATTCTGAGACCCTACTTCTTCGAACCTAATATGTAATTAGCAAGTAGAGGAGGGCGATCTGCAAAAGAAACATGATAGAGTCAAAGATGTAAGAAGATAATCAGGAGCATTATGTCATGGAAGCAAAAGAAAAAGTGACTGGTCAACATAGTGACTGCTCTGGCAATCGGTAAGCTGAGATGAACAACTTCTATAGGATGTAGTGAGTCAGAATAATGCCTTATCAACACTGAGAGGGCTATTTTAGGGAAGGGATGAGGCCAGAACTCAAAAAATATGGAAGAGTTAGTTGGAATAAGAAAAAGCAGGAGCTGGAGACTTCCCTGGTTGTCCAGTGGTTAAAACTTTACCTTTCAATGCAGAGAGTATGGGTTTGATCCCTGGTAGGGGAGCTAAGATCCCACATGCCTCAAGGCCAAAACAACCAAACCATAAAACAGAAGCAATACTGTATAAAATTCAATAAAGACTTTAATAATGGTACACATTTAAAAAATGAGAAAAAAACCTGGAGTTTCAAGAACGATGCAAAATGGAAATAGAGACATATGGTCAATTTCGAGCGGCCACAATTTCTTTGCTACTCCTCCCATTGAGAGGTGGAGTCTAATGCCTCTGCTTTTGAATCTGGGTGGGCTTTACTGACTTGCTTAGCCAACAGAATATAGCTTAAGTTATATTCTGGGCTAAATCATGAGAAGTCTTGTGGCTTCTACCAGAATCTCTTGAGACACTCACTCTGGAGAAAGTTGTAGACTCTGTAACAAAATGGTCTACTCTGAGACTATCATGCTGTGAGGGTGTGATCAATCTGGGGGAGCTAGAGAGGCCAAGAAGCACTGAGACACCAGAAATATGACTGGAGAAGCCATCTTGGAAGTGGAGGCTCTGGCCTTAGCTGCCACAGCCTGTGCCACATGGATTAGAGAAAAAATTTCCACCTAAGCTGGCCCTGAACACCAGATCTGCAATATCTTGAGCAAAATGAAAATGATGTTTTAAAGTCTTCAGCTGTAATGTAATCTGTGATGCTGTAAGAGACATATGGTAAATTATAAAGACTCTTGAGAATCCCTTGAACTGCAAGGAGATGAAACCAGTCAATCCTAAAGGAAATTAACCCTGGATATTAATTGGAAGGATTGATGTAACCCTGGATATTAATTGGAAGGATTGATGTTGAAACTGAAGCTCCAGTACTTTGGCCACCTGATGGGAAGAGCTGACTCATTGGAAACGGCCATGATGCTGGGAAACAATAAAGGCAAAAGGAGAAGAGAACAGTAGAGGATGAGATGGTTAGATAGCATCATCGACTCAATAGACTTGAACTTGAGCCAACTCCAGGAAATAGTGGAGGACAGAGAAGCTTGCATGCTGCTGACCATGGGTTTGCAGAGAGTTGGACATGACTTAGCGACTGAACAATAACAACATGTGAGCAGACAGGGAACCAGAAGAGTTTACTTTTTAAGTGGTGGGAAGATGGGGGACTTGGGTGGATTTAATGAACCTCAGTAACCCTGTTGGAGATGAAAATATCAGGATGTGGCCCTGTCAAATTTACAAGTTGCTCATGCATTGACCTAGCACAAAACCTCCATTTGGCTTTGAGAGTAGGAAGGGAAACCAGCTATTTTAATTGCCACTAATTTATTCAGAGTCTATGTGAGAGACGTTTAGGATCTGAACCCTCAAGAGTGGGGCAGTCCATGGTTGGTGGATAACAAAAACAGAGGAAAACTCAAAGTAATATAAAACCCCTCTCAAATCCTGCATCTCGATTTTCAAATCTTTCCTTGTCATTGGTTGACCTACAGAGTCTCTCCAGAGATGCTTGGGATTTGTGTAAAAGCACAACACAGTATTTTTTCTTTCATTTTTTGACTCTGCCAAAGGAGCCAGAGATAACAGGACAGAGTGTGCTGCATTATTGATAGAAAAAGCATTTTCCATATTATTAAGAGTATCTACACTCTTAAAGCTCCACAAATGCTAAATTTTGCCAGGTGAAAGACTGAACAAACCACCCAGATTTGCACCACTGCCGTGTGCTGGATTTCCAGAGTCATCTTGCTAAATGTGAAAATAACTGGAACATGGTTTCCAGAACCACTGCAACTTGCATTTGAATTTCACAAAGGATGTCTCAAGAACTGTGTGGTGACAAACAACATATCTAACAGGAGGGTAATCCCTGGTTCAGTGGAAGGAACCGAGCACATGCAAGTGTGGAATCAGAATGCAGAGTCTTTCAACTCTCTGGATTGCCATGAAAATGTAAACTAGAGAACTAAGTCAAAAACCAATGACACCATTAGTACCATTTTATAGGCAGGATAAACAAGACAGCTCTACAAGAACAGATATTGCAAGTAGGCAGGTAGGAAATAAAACCAAATTCCAGGTGCTGTTTGTTTCCCATGGGGGGTATAATTTCGTGACTAGAAGTTCCAAAGAAAAGGGCCAAGAACAGTATCTTCCTAACACCTGGCTTTGAAAGCAGATGACTTTAACAATTAAATGCCAACTGACTCACCCAAGTTAATACATACATGGGTATTTAATTTCTAGGAATATTCCCTCATGAAAAGGTCTTTGCTCACTGAAATCTTACCCTTTTGTTATGAGATATCTGACAGAAATGTTGTCTTTTGCTCTTCTTCTGAACATTATTTTAAGATTCTAGACTCTAATTTCGTCAGTCAGTTTAATAAGCCAAGAGCCTTTGGAAAGAATGGGAGACAATATAAGACCAAAAAATAGAGTTCAAATTAGACCATGTTTTCAGGTAGTTCACATACTTACAGTGTCAAATGCAAGCATAGTCTGAGGCCCGGTTGCTAATTTATTTCTAACTGTAAGTTGAGAAAAATCATTGCCCTAGATGGAATATGCTAGGTTGCTATAGAAACAGACCCCTCTCCCACCTCCTATTTTACTGTTCACAGCTTTCCAAGTGAAACTGTGTTATGTCGCTTCTTTGACTGAAGAGGCAGTTTCTACAATTTTTTTTCCACCACTCATATTACCCTTTGCAAAGTCTAAAGAGGTTGATATTTCCTCTTCCTTCTGGGTATGAAGTGAGATAATTCAACAGAGTAATTATAATAAACAATTTATCCCATTCAGGTTTACTGTCTCATCCTTGCTTTCTTTTCCAAGAGCATTAGAAATCCATCACCGGTTTGAGATCTCTTTAAAAATGCATGAAGGGAAGAGAATTGGCAGCACAGTTAAATGAATTTAATTCAGCCAGATTTTACATTATTAACTCACTTCCGAAGAGCTGAATGCAGAGAATGAGGGAAGAAGAAAGTGGAACTAAAATTGGACCATTGATCCTGGCAGTCTCGGTGCCAGGCAGACGTGGGAAACAGGCTAGAAAAACTGTAAATGTCTTTTGACACCAGTTAGAGATACAGAGAATTCATTTATTTTAATCAGTATGAGATATGTATTAGGTGGATTGTCCCTCCTGACTCACTATCCAATGCACCCTAACCCTGACTTAACTGATGCCAGAGTTGGCAGCCTCACAGTCCAACATTGTTTAGAATAGCATATTAGAGCAACAGGACTTCTCTCTTCCTCTGTTGTTAAAAAGAAACAGCGAATGCCTAAAAACCAATAGAAGAGGACACTCAGCATTCAAGTGATTACACTCAAGCTCTGAGATTGAGATTCTGTCTTTGGAAGGAAGAAGAAGTCAATATACATAATAAAGTATTCAGGCAATGAAAGAAAGTTCTGAATGCATGCGCTTTACAGTTGTTCCATAGATAAAACAGCAGAGATGTTTATCCCCTTCAATTCCCATCTGAATCCTGAATGCTGAAAATACAGGCCTTCTGGTATCAAAGACATAACTTCTATCTTACTTGGTCTTTGCCTTTAAAAATAGATTGTTTTTCTACAAGGATTAATACCTTTCTGGCTTCTAATACACTACTCACTTGTTAAGTGACTCAATCTATTTATTATAAATGATTAAGAAGCCAGATGACCATCCTTTTTAAAAAGTCACTGAGTCGTGGACTTTGTGGATGAGGGTAAGGGTGGGATGATATGGGAGAAGGGCATTGAAGCATGTTAATTGTCATGTGTCTAATCAATCGCCAGCCCAGGATTGATGCTCGGGGCTGGTGCAGCGAGATTTCCCGGGGGGGAGGGAGGAGGGAGGGGGGTTCCGGAGGGGAAGCATATGTAAACCCATGGTGATATCATGACAATGTATGGCAAAAACAATAAAAAAAAAGTCACTGAAATGAGACTTTTAAAATCTTCAGGTGTGCTAGTCATTGGGCAGTTCACAAATAGCTTGCTTTCCTTCTGGCATAGGATGGGATTATACCTCCCTCCCTCATTTGAAATCAGGTAAGGCTATATGACTTTCTTTGGTCAATGAAAGAGTGTTAAAGTGATATTTCTGTGTGGAAGCTTTAAGAGCTGGAACATGATTCACTACATTTCTTTTCCCTGCTGGAGCGATAAGGCAAGCAGTGATCAAATGGAATCTCCTTAAGCCTACAACAATGAGATTCCTCCAGATGACATATATTGGACAAAGATTAAGAATGAAAAATAAACTTGTCTTATACAAAGATCATGAAGTTTGGGGGTTGATTGTTACCACAGCAGTACTTAACCTGCCTTGACCCATGTTTTCATTAAAATTCTCATAAAAGAGCAAAATAAGATACAAAGCCATAACAATGAAAATGTAAGTAATACCCAGTTATTGGCTAAATCCTACAAGGAGTTTCCATGAAATGCAGTGGAGATGAGACTAAATTTAGAAAAATATTATGGATCTCTCTTTTGAAATAAAAATAGGTTTTGAAGGATAGATTGGGCCTTCGACCCACCCTGACTGTCTGTGGGAAAAAGACACTAGGCAGCCACTGCAAATCTGCACTGAATTTTATTTTTTTTAAAGCAGATAAGAGTGAGCCTCCGCACCTCAGTTCCCATCAGTGTCCTTCTGTTCACGGCTGGTCAGAAGTGACCATTCTGGCCAGCCCTGAGGTGGTTTGAGGTCAGGTTGTATGGCGGTTGATGGCTGCATCAGCCATCAAGGATAGCCTTACTGAAGACAACGCCAGCCGCGCATACGAAGGGGGTGTCTGAACTTTACTGACAGAGTTTTAATGACGCAAGTAGATGAAGGGACACGTAATTGTATATATGAATTCAAAATGTCTTGAAGATTCTGCTTACTCCCAGATGGTTGTGTTGTTTCAATGTAATTGTCAGTCAAGTACCGAATGGAGTTTATTGTTGAAACTTAAAATAATTCTGAAGTTCAGCTGCAAAGAAGTAGATAGAGAAGAATATGGTTTTAAAAAAGGGTATTACAGGAATTACCAGTTATTAAAATACATCGTGAGCCTATAGTAATTATAACATTTTAATTCAGGCACAAGGATAAACAAATCAATTAATGCCACAGTAGAGACAGACACTTGTGTGTGTGTGTGTGAATTAATTCATCAGAATGAAAGAATTGAGATGTAATAGAAAAATTAAGGACTATTCAATGACAAGGGCTGACAAGATTAATGTAGACATCCCTTTCATACTATAGAAAATAAGTACCTGATTTGATCAAAGAATTTTTAAAATTATAAATAAACACTCACAGATACATAGATAAGGAAGAAGAAATTATAGATGAGTAAAGACATTCTAAGCTTAAAAATAATGTGGAGAAACAGAAAAGAATAAATGATGCTTTTATATCTAAAAACAACTTTGTAATACTTTGGCATAAATTAAAAGAAGCATGTCAAAGATTCAATGATATTCATATATAAAGGAAGTATATAGTTGATTTTTAACAAGAATTCTATAGAATAATAAAGATTCACAAAAAAGAAAAATCTGTAAAAGAGATGCCATTAATACCTGTAAACTGAGGAAAGATTTTAAAAAGGTATGTTACTTAATTCTGACAACAGTGAAATTTGCATATAGTATGATTGCAAAAATTTCATATGTATGCACATATATTTCTGCATCTATATGCATGTTTAATATTAATACTTACATAGACATATTTAGAAAAAAGACTGGAAATAAATATATCCAAATACTAATTTTAATTATTTCTGAGTGGTGCGATTATAGTGGAGATTATTTTCTTTTTTATTTTTTAAAATTATTTTTCTTAACCTTTTTCTTGTATTTTCTAAATGTTCCACAATGAGTATGGATTATTTTCATAATCAAGGAAAAATTTAAGTCTCTTGAATCAAGGTACAGAATCACAAGATTTCCAAATGAGCTCCTGGGAAATTTCTTGATAGAAATATGTAGCACATTAGTACTCCACACCTGATAGTCTGACTTAATTGTATACACTCAGATGAAAATGTAGAGAGGACAAAATGATCTAATTTGAGGAAAAATTAAAAACAATAAGAACAATCAGAATTGCCAGAAGCTTTGAACTGAATTTGTTGTTTTGGATTTATGATCTGAATTTATGATCTTTGGATTTCAGGTAAAGAAAGTTACATTCATCATACCTTTCATTTCATGGTATAATCTTTGGTTTGTGAAAGACTTAGCCTTTATTTTATTTACTTATTTATTCCCTTTTAGTCTCTTACTCATGTCCAGTACCCCACCCTTCAGCAACTATTCTTGATGGTTCATTTAAGCTCTTGTCAAATATGGATGGGTATTTTGTACTAATGACATTTTAATTTATGAAACTGATAATTTGTTATCTTTTTTTTTCTTACCTTTTGCCCCCACTTTGCACTCCTTTTAGAATCCATACATATTCTAAATTCTTGCCTCTACTTCCTGTATGATAACCTTCATGATGAATATCCACTATTTTTCTTTTCTCAGTCTCCCAGTGAATGGACACCCAGGTAGCATCAACTCATGACTACAATAAAATAGTTAAGAACCTCGTGTATTTCCCTTTATGAAACTGTGTGAGGACTTCTTACAGGTTAGTCCCAGATGAAGAATTGCTAGGTCACAGTGTATGCATACTGTTGCTTAGTCTAAGGAGTATCAAATTGTTCAGAGTGGCTGCTTTGGTTCTTGCTCTCATTCAGCAATATATCCCTATATTCCCAGCAATACCTGACATTACCAAATTTCCTTATTTTTTCCAGTTAGATGCAAAGTGGATTCTCATTATTGTTTTAATATTAATCTCTCTAATTACTCTTGATTTTAAGTACCTTCACATATGCTTGTTGGCTTTTGAATTTATCCTGCAAATGTTTTATTTATATTTTTGCCCAGTTTTCTATGAACAGTATCATCTCTTCTTACTTATTTGCTGGAATTTCCTATATATTCTAGATATTAATTCCATAATCCTCAAAGAATAAAATTCCAAATTTCAATAAATTCAATGAGGTTCATTTAAAATATGGCACAGTAGTTCACGAATCACATTTTCTGCTTGGTTTCCCAGTCTCTGAACTAGATTCCATAGAGGTTGCATAAGAGTATGCAAAGCATCACTAGAGCTTCTAGGGTGATCTGTTTCCCAGTTCTCTCTATATGCCATTTGTTCCAAGTATCTATTGCTATGTAACAAATTACCCTTAAATTAGTGGTGTGAGTCAAACATTTTTTCATGCTCATGGATTCTGTAGATCAGGGATTTGAAGAGGACAGAGTGGGAATTAATTGTATCTGCTTAGTGATATATGTGGCCTCTGCAAGAAAGACCTGAAGGCTGGGGATGGTTTAATAGCTGCAGGCTGGAATCATATGAAGACTTGTTTACTCTGCAGCCTGGCACCTGGGCTAAAATAACTTCAATACTGGGTGGAGTTGGAACTGTTGGCTGGAGAGTCCACAAAAAGCCTCTATTTGTGGCTTGAGTTTTGTCAAAACATGGCAACCTGAGGTTTGGATTTCTCAGATGGTCCAAGAAAAACCATGGAGGAAGCAACACGGCCTTTTCTGACCTAGTGCAATCCTGTTGCACTCTGTTGCATAATTCAAAATATCAACTCTACTTCTTGGTTGGAAGAATGTCAATGGGTTTGTGAACATGTTTTAAAAACACTAAACTATTCATTTTACACCTAATCCTGAAATAATTCATCAAAGTTCAGCTTAGATAATACTGCCTTTCTCAACAAAGTCTCCAATGGCTTCCCTTATTGCTAACAACTGAGGATATATGCCCAAATTCCTCAAGCCAAAGCCCTTTACAGCTGTACTTCAATTCATATTTCAGCCACTCCTCCTCACTAATTTCTAGTATGTCGTCTTTAAATCCCAACTAAACTAGATTTCTAAATGCTAACTTCCTTAGTCAATCCATACTTTCAATCTCCCTACATATTTATTCCTGAGTACCTTCTATGTGGAATATTCTCTCCAAATAATTCTCAAACTCTTCCCTCTTTTTTCATGTTTATTTCAAGATTCAGACTTCATGAAGATTTTTTCATTACACCACTCATCCATCACTTCCCTACTCTCCATATACTCATATGCGTGACACACTACTTAAAGTAAAATTGCAAAGTAACGCATATATAAACACTACATTGTCTTTTCTCATTTAGTCACAAATTAATGAGGATATCTTCTCTGACACTAGTCCAAAATTTAGAGATTCGTCTGCCATATTCATCTATCTAAGGGTGTTAGCCATAGCACTTAGTAGTTTTTTAATTGTAATTGAATAAAGGATCATTTAGAATGGAATACACTATTGTATTTATTGCTGAGCATATAGCACATATGAAATGAGCATCTCCAAGGGACAAGAGCCTGTGCTAAACACTGTGTGAAAGTGAGTGTTAGTTGCTTAGTCGTATTTGACTTCTTGCAATACCATGTACTGTAGCCTATCAGGCTTCTCTGTCCATGGGATTCTCCAGGCAAGAATACTGGAGTAAGTTGCTGTGCCCTCCTCCAGGAGATCTTCTCAACCCAGGGATCAAAACTGCATCTCCTGCATTGACAGGTGTGTTCTTTACCATCTGAGCCACAAGGGAAGCCCTGTGTACAGAGTGGTAAATAAAACAGTTATAATCTCTACCATCATCCAGCTTACAGTCTAGAAAGGGAACCAAGTAAATATATAGTAAATCAGATAGCATCAATAGTAATCCAGGTCAAGAAAAAAATAAAACCAGGTGATGAATAAACTTTGTTCTTAATTTTGTTTCCAAATACAGAGATGTTTATTGCATTTTAAAGTATTCATAATCTAAAGTGTCCTGTTCGGAATTCCTTCAAAATCCCTTTATAACACAAAACACCAAATATTTAAATAGTGGTCTCACAATATCACACTGGAAAATACAAATTAGGAAAGAGAGGATTTAAGGCAAGGTATTCATTTGGAAAAGTTAATTTCTCCCAATCATTCAGATTGGCATAGTTAATTTTCCACTTCTTTAATGTCTTGGGATATGCAACATACATTCAGCAACAGGGCATGCATGAATAGTCAGAAAAGGAAGACTTCTTGGAGGAGGAGGCCACTGAAGTTGAAAAGAAGGAGCAAAGTTTGGAGGAGGGAAACAAATGAGCAAATTTAAGGGAATGAAGAGTCCCATGTAGCTGGACCACAGAAGGTAAGTAGGAGGGTAAAAAAAAAGATGAAATTGGAGAGGAATCCATAGTCAACTCATACAACTCATTAGAAAGATTTTTCATTTTTTTCCTAAGAGAAGTGGAAAACAGCTGAAGAGTTCTAAGCAGAAGAATGAAATTATCATGTTTGTAGTTGTAGAGTTTCTTCTAGCTGTGATGTAGAGAATGAATAGGAGGTGGGCAAGAACAGAAACATGGAAACTAGTTAGGAAGCTGTGGCCCTGGCTCAGGTAAATAAGCGATGATGAGTAGGATCAGAGAAATGGCAATGGGGAGGGACAGAAGTGACAGGTTTTCCAAATATATTTTGGAAGTAGAAACAGCAAGATTCATAGTTGAATTGGAGTAAGAAGAATCAAAACCAACAATGCTAAAATTCCTGACTTGAGAACCTGGTAGAACATGGCAATGATTACTGAAAGGGGGCAGCCTGGGAAAGAGGAGGTTTGAGTCAAGAGATTGAAGTTTCATTTTTCACATGAAAGTGTTACATTTGAAGAATATATGACAACTAAGGGAAGATTTCAGGTAATCAGTTGGATATATGAGCCTATACTTAGAAGAGTGTTGTCTTTGGGGGGTGGTATTTTCTTGGTTGGGCTTCCCTGGTGGCTCAAATGATAAAGAATTCACCTGCAATGCAGGAAACCCAGGTTCGATCCATGGGTTGGGAAGATCCCCTGGAGAAGGGAATGGCAACCCACTCCAGTATTCTTGCCTGGAGAATACCATGGACAGAGGAGTCTGGTGAGCTATAGTCCATGGGACTGCTTTACAACTCTTTAGTTGGACATGACTGAGTGACTAACACATACACAAACACACACACATACACACACACACACACACACACACACACACACACACACACACACACTTTCCTGGCTACACACATGAAATCTGCTCATTCCCCATTTTTCATCACTTCAGTACATGTAAACACCATTTGTTCAGGCCAACAACCTTAGAGTCATCATGCCTCCTCTTTTTCTGGTCATATTCCATAGGCATTCCATCAGCAAATTTCTTTCTTTAAAATTCTTCCAATATATTAATCACTTTTCTCTACCTTCATCACTACTATCTTGGTTCAGGCCATCATTATCCCTACCCTGAATTATTGAAAAATCCTTTTAAGAGGTGTCCTCACTTCTGCCCTTGTTCCCCACTGTCTATTTTACACAGAGCCTCCAGATTCATTTAAACTGAAAAAAAAGTCACATCTTTTCTCCATTCAAAATTTTCTAATGGCTTTCTAGCTTATTCTGACTTAAAAGCCAATGGCCTTAGAATACAAGACCCTAAATGATCTGAACCCCACTCCCATCTTTCTCAGTCATACACACAAACTTCTTTGATCTCATCTCCTTTCATCTTTTCCTTCATTCACCTTTCCCCAGCCTCTCTGATATTATTTTCATTTATATCAAGAACACTCCCACCTTGGATCTTATTCTGAAGTGATCTTTTGCTTCCTCATAAGGAACCCTATCCTCATTCTCCATCTCTACTTATCTCTCTTACCCTGTGTCTTAGTCCGTTTGGGCTGTCATAACCAAATACCACAGATAAGACAGTCTGTTGTTGTTCAGTTGCTAAATTGTGTCCAAATCTTTATGATCCCATTAATTGCAGCACACCAGTCTTCCCTGTCCTTCACTATCTCCTGGAGTTTGCTCAAATTCATGTCCATTTAGTTGGTGATGCTATCTAACCATCTCATATTCTGAAGGTGGCTTGTAACCATGACATTTATTTCTCATAGTTTTGGAGGTTGGAAGTCCAAGATTAATGTGCTGGCAGATTAGGGGCCTGGTGAGGATCCACTTTCTGATTTGTAGATGGCCATCTTCTCACTGGGTCCTCACACAGCAGAAGAGACAAGGGAGCTCTTTGGAGTCTTGCTTATAAAGGCACTGATCTCATTCATGAGGGCTCCACCCTCATAACATAATCACCTCTCTAAGGTCCCATTTCCTAATACCATCACACTGGGGGTTAGGCTTCAACATGTGAATTTGGGAATTCCCTGGCATTCCAGTGGTTAGGACTCCACTCTTCCACTGCCAGGGCATTCAGGCTTGATCCCTAGTCAGGAAACCAAGATCTCAGAAGCTACATGGTGTGGCCAAAAAATATGAATTTGGATGGCAGGATACAAGCATTCATACCATAACACCTTGCTTTATTTTTCTCCTTGGCACTTGACACTATCTGATATGCTCAAACTTTTCTTACCTTTTTGTTTATTGTTTATCTCCTTCTACTAATGTAAACTTCTTGGGATTAGGGACTTTGCTTTATCTGCTATGATAGCTTCATCATTTAAAATGTTACTTGGCAGATGATAAGGATTTAATAAATATTTGTCAAATAAATTGATGAATAAATGAACTAATATGTATTGGGGAATTTCCAGAATATTGACAGTTTCTAACTGTTCTTACCAGGCTAGGAATCTCTTTGATCCAAAAAAGAATGGTAACAAATGGAAGTTAAATTCTATAGTCTCTCTTCCAGAAGCATAACTCAGGGTCAGTTATCATCATAGATTTATTTACTTTTAGTCCCCTACACCACAGGCTTCTTTACACTACACTTCAGTCCCAAAGGGGAAGATGCAAGGAGGGGCAATGGAAGCACTTGAAAATCTTGAAGCTTTTCAACAAGACCTGTGTAGAAAGTGTCAGTACTCATTTAGTCATAGCCTTTCTTCCTATTTTGGGGGAATCTCTTCCTCCCTCTATCTGGCACAGAGCATGTTCAAAATAGCTTTAGACAAAGCATGCTCACACAAAATTACTGTCTTTGCCCAAACTCTTCAGGGTTTAATAAATCTTGCTCTAGCTTTGAAGATAATCATTTTAGGTGATTGTGACTAAGTCTCTAAAAATGTTGTAAAAAGGCAGGGACAGTGGGACAGGCATATGTCTTTATCTACACATACATAAAGAAAGGGGGTCTCCTTTCTCAACTTTAAATGAATAAGTCAGCAAGGTTGGTCCCCTTTCTGAGTTTAATTTCGTTTTAATGTTTTATGAAGCTTACACCAAGGAATATTAATGCCGGATGCCAGAACAAGTCACTTGAGCTTTTCATACAAAGGCGGAATTTTTCATCTGATCTGAGAGATAATTTTTCTAAACAATATCAACATAGTCGATAGAAGTTATAATTAATTCATACATTGAGAATGTAATTAGCATACAAATGAGAGAAATGATTGCTGTACAGCTTTATATGAAACCACCCCCCATTATTATATTTGATACAAATACAAAATGCTGAAAATTTTTCCATATTAGCTTTTGGCATGATGTGATCTTTCTCTTTTCCAGTGTCCCTCCACTTTAAAACCAATAGATCAAATAAATCAAATGGTATGGCTTTGATGGCAAGCTAGTCCTTTAATATTTAGTATTGAAATGCAACCTATCTTCCCTGCTTTCATGTCTTTCTAAGCAATCAAGTTCATATGGCACCTTTCACTGATTTATACGTAGGAAACATGAATAGCTGAAAGAGACTAACAGGAACACCTTTATTTATATCAACTAATATGTCATTGACTAAGGCAGAATTGTCCTCTAGTGATAAGAGTGTTTGTTTAGGAAAAAGAAGCAATATCTTGAAGCTTAATGTCATCTCATTCCCTGTGAAATATTTCTGCAATAATCATCTGGAGAAAACAGAAGGCTACCAAGAGAACATGTTTGGGAAAAAGCAAAATCAGAGACTCAAGGCCAAAGGGTTTATTGATTCACCAACCACTTATCTGCTGCTTGATAAAAACCAAAAGACAATCATTGATGTGCTATAAAACTGGAAAGAGAGGGGGAAGTATGAAGGACATAAAATCGCAAATATTTTTTGAGCCACCATATTTTTAAGTGAATATTTCTTGCTTTATTATTTTCTATTTTTGGAGCTTCTAAAAATACTTAACAACTTCATATGTGTCTATTTCTTTTAATTTATGGGATGGAGAGGGAGGTGGAAGGGGGGTTCAGGATGGGGGACACATGTACACCCATGGCTGATTCATGTCAGTGTATGGCAGAAACCACTACAATATTGTAATTAGCCCCCAATTAAAATAAATAAATTTTTAAAAAAACCTTTCATATGTATTATTCCACTGGCTCATCCCAATAACTCTACAAAGCAGGCTGACCTGGTATCACTGATCGTAATTATCAGATGAAGGAACTGAAGAATAGAATATATATGACTTGCTTGCTGTTGCTGCTGCTGCTGCTGTTGAGTCACTAAGTCATGCTTGTATCTTTTGTGACCCCAAGGACTGTAGCCCGACAGGCTCCTCTGTCCATTGGATTTCCCAGGCAAGAATACTGGAGTGAGTTGCCATTTCCTTCTCCAGGGGATCTTCCTAACCCAGGGATCAAGCCCATATCTCATACTTGGCAGGCAGATTCTTTACCACTGAGTCACCTGGGAAGCTCATGGCTTGCTTAAGCTCACTCAGATAATTTGTACCCCAAACCAGGATTAAAACTCCCATCCTCCTAGAATGAAAGGTTTCAAAGTGTGGTCCTTGAAGAAGCACCTTCAGCATCACTTGGAACTTGTTAGAAATGTAAATTCTCTGGCCCACCTTAGACCTACAGAATCAGAAATTCTGAAGCTGTGGCCCAGCAATTTGTGTGTTAACAAATCCTCCAGGATATTTCTGATACATGCTTAAGTTTGCAAACCACTGATCTGTAGATATATTCTCTACCTACATGAGAAAGACAAAGCATCCACATGTTTAAACTTCAGGTGAATTATAAAACAAAAAACTGTTATGACATTACGTTTCACACCCTACTTTGTGAACGTGGGTTATGTATAACCCTAAACTGAAAAGTAAAAACTCACTCAACCTAAAAGAAAGACAGAAGCAAAACGAATTTAAAAAGGCCAAAATATTTATTGCCAAATTGCAAACTGAGGGACTAATTTTATAGTAAATCTAATTTCAGACTACGTAAGTGGCCAATAAAATTAATCACAAGTAGGCATTACTAAATCTCATGGAAATGAAAGGCTGTGGAAATATTAATCAGCAAAAATATCCATCAGCAAGTATAGCCTTGGAAATTCAAAAAGATACAAAATTGTGTGCATGAGTGCACACACACATGTCTCAGGCAGCCCAGCATTATATTGGCAGAACTAATTCTGACCTGAGTGTTAAAAAGAAAAAAGTGCGGTTTGAATAAAGACTTCAGGGCAGGTTAGTAATCATTCCCAGTGGATGACCTAATACACCACAAGAACAGGCAGAAGCTTGATTTAAAGACTGAAGATAAGAGCTGCTCCTTATTGTCTCTTGATTCCTATGAGTCTTATGTGCCTATAATCCATGAGATATTCTGGAATGGTTTAATTTCAAATATTCTATTCTAGCAAATCCATAAACCATTGAAATGTGTGAGACATTCAAAATTTTTATCTTCAACTTATATATCTATACTGGCTTTTCATATCCAGAAACAGTCCAAACTCTTATCAAACCCTATGTTCTGGAAAATTCTGGAAAATTTAATCAGTAATAATGAATAGGTATATTAGCAATTGATTTGCCCCTTTTAATAGAATAAGATAAAAACATTAAATTTAAATGTACTAGAATACTTACTGAAGCAATTCAATCCTTTTGGAAAATGAATAATTTCCTCTAATTTATCCTCACCAAAGTGGAATGCTCAAGTATCAGGGCATTTAAAACTGGGGAGATCTTCAGCCTATTTTTTGATTGGGCTGTTTGTTTTGATAATATTAAGCTGTGTGAGCTGTTTGTAAATTTTGGAGACTAATCCCTTGTCAGTCGCATCATTTGTTAATATTTTCTCCCACTCTATGTCTTTTCATTTAGTTAATGCTTTACTTTGAAGGCCTAAGTAGACATTTCTCCAAAGAAGACATACAGATGGCCAAGAGGCACACAAAATAATGTTTAACGTTGCTAATGACTAGAGAAATGCAAATCAAAACTACAATGAGATATCACTTCCCACCAGTCAGAATGGCAATTATAAAAAAAAAATCCACAAACTATAAATTCTGGAGAGGGTGTAGAGAGAAGAGAATCCTCCTGCACTGTTGTGGGAATGTAAATTAGTGTAGCCACTATGGAAAATAATATGGAGGTTCCTCAAGAAACTAAAAATAGAACTACCCTATACACCCAGAGAAAAACATGTTTGGAAAGGATACATACACCCCATGTTCATCGCAGCACTATTTACAATAGCCAAGACATGCAAGCAACCTAAATGCCTATTGACAGAAGAATGTATAAGAAGAAGTGGTACATGGTACAATGGAATATTACTCAGTCATTAAAAAGAATGAGACAATGCCATTTTCAGTAACATGGATGGACCGAGAGATTGTCATATTAAGTGAAATATGTCAGACAGAAAAAAACAAGCATCATATGATATCACATATATGTGGAATCTATTGTTAAAAATGATAAAATGAACTTATTTACAAAACAAAAACAGACTCACAGACTTAGAGAGGAAACTTATGGTTACTGAGGGGAAGGGTGGGAAGTAGGGATAGTTAGGGAGCTTGAGATTGACATGTACATACTGCCATATTTAAAATGGAAAACCAACAAGGACCTAGTGTATAGCACAGGGAATTCTGCTCAATGTTATGTAAGAATCCAATTGGGAAAGAATTTGAAAAAGGATAGATACATATATATGTATAATTGAATCACTTTGTTATACAACTTAAATTATCAAAACATTGTTAATCAACTATGCTCAAATATAAAATAAAAATCAAAGGACAAAGATCTAACCTACAAGACTCAAATATATTTCTATACATTAGCAATGAATACATTAAAACAAAAAACGTAAACACAGTATCATGTACATCAATTCAAAAACTGAAACAGGTATAAATCTAACAAAAATGTACAGGATTTGTGTGCTGAAAACTATAAAATACCAATGAAAGAAATCAAAGAAGATCTAACAAAATGGTGAGATGTGTTACACTCATGGATTGGAACACTGAACATAGGAAATATGTCACTTCTCTCCAAATGATATATAGATTTCAGGCAATTTCTATCAAAATCCCAACAAAATATTTTGTACATATATAAAAGTTTAAAGTATAAAAATTAAATTTAAGCCACTTGAACTAAAATTGACTGGTAGTATAAGACATATAAATATTAGCTATTATTTTAATAGTAGTAATAGTACTATATTTACATGAAAGTTGCTAAGCTAGTTCATAGACTATAAGCTATAGATTGCTTTAATGAAATGAGGAGAAAGATATAACAAAAACATCTTCTCAAAACGAATTTACAAAACAACATTCCGAAACAAATAAAAAAAAAACTTTTGGCAGTGAAGAAAATCAATATGCTCAACAATTAGTAAATGAATATCATACTATGGGACATTTTGACACATACTTTAACATGAGTATGATTTTAAAAATAGGGTGGCAGTCTCTAGTGGTCCAGTGGTTAAGATTCTGCCTTTCTCCTGCAGGGGTCACAAGTTCAATCCCTGGTCAGGGAAGTTGCACATACCAAGTGATGTGGAAAAAAAAATACAAAAGATAAATGAGGTTCCTTTTGACATGGCAACCCAATCTCAATAATAGACCATCTCTCCTGCTGATTACAACTGAAAACAGGACCACACACACACACACACACACACACACACACACACAAAACCTTCATGAAGATTGAGAATAAAGAATAGCAGTCAGAAGGAAGGAAGTCAAAAATTGGAGAAATGACCTCCAGGGAGAAGAGTTTCTGAATTTTTAAAATCTCTTTTCTGGTATGGATTTGCCCCCAAAGTAGGGCTAATTTCTTGAATTGACCAACTGAATCTTACTGGCCATAAAAATCAAGAAACATAATTTTGCAGGCTATAGATTGTGAGAAGAACCATGGTGAGAAGAGACGCAAAGAAAGGGATTCCCTAATTCTGTGTATGAACTCAAAGAATCTCAGACTCATTCTTGGGCTATACATGTGTGGACTAAATCCAAACCAGCATAGCAAAGGTCTAGGAAACTGAACTGAGATTGAAACCCACCACCAACAGCAGCTAATGCAGAGATTGTGGTTTAAAACTAACTGGGCTGATACAGTACTAAAACAAACAAAAATAAAATAAAAAATCTCTAGAGGATTATAACAGGGCTGAGAGTCTGTATACCAGAACACTCACAATGCACATGGTATAATCCCAAATTTACTCAGAACACAGAGTCACAGAAATTGTAGTCACTTCTGAAGAGAAATGAAAATCATTAGACAAGAGTTTCTGAAGAATCTAAATGTTGGAAGTTTCAACAACAACAACAGATATTTGAACTATTCTTATAAGGAAAAGATAAACATGCTAAAATGCTTGAAGTAAACGGAAAGACCAAGTACTTAAAAGAGAAGTATAAGGTGTGAAATAAAATCAAACAGATCTCCTAGAACTGAAAACTATAATATCTGAAATTTTAAAATCACTGGACAGAATCAATCATACAATGGAGATGACAGAAGGAATAGTCAGTGATCCTGAAGACAGATCAATAGAAAATACATAATATAAGTAACAAAGAGAAAGAACAATAAAATTTGAATAAAGTTTTGGGGATTCGTGGAATAATATCAAATGGTATAACAGGGGTCATCAGGAGTCCTGAAATAAAAGCAGAAATCAACTGATATACAAAATGTACTTGAAGAAATAATGAGGAAAATTTCATCAAATTTAGTAAAAGACATACATTTAGAAATTTTAGAAAACCATCAGAACCCAAACAGAAAAATTCAAATAGGGATAAATCTAGACACATCATAATCCAACTGCTGAAAACCAAAGATAAAGAAAAATCCTTGAAAGCAGATAGGTTAACATGACATGCCAAAGAATAAAGATTCAAATGACTTCAAAATTTTCATCAAAAATCATGGAGGTCGAAAGACAGTAGAACATCTTTAACATGCTGAAAGTAAAGAACTGCCAACTCCAACTTACATATCCAGAAAAAAATAACCTGTCAGGAATGAAGGCAAAATAAAGACATTCTCAGATGTGCAGAACAGAGGACAAGATGTTTGTATGGCATCAACAACTCAATGGATATGAGTTTGAGCAAACTCTGGGAGATGGTGAAGGACAGGGAGACCTGGCATGCTGCAGTCCTTGGGGTTTCAAAAAGTTAGACACAACTGAGCGACTGAACAACAACAGATGTGTTCGGGTCATGTCTGACTCTCTGCAGCCCCATACACTGTAGCCTGCCAGACTTCTCTGTCCATGGAATTTCCCAGGCAAGAATAGTGGAGTGGGTTGCCATTTCCTATTCCAGGGCATCTTCCCAACCCAGGGTTCGAACTGACTTTTCTTGGGTCTTCTGCATAGGCAGGTGGATTCTTTACCACTAGCACCATCTGGGAAGCCCATTCTCAGATGAAGAACAACTAATAGAATTTGTCACCAGAAAACTACTCTACAAGAAATGCTGAAAGAAATTCTTCAGGACAAAGAGAAATGATACCAGAAGGAAATCTGGATCTTCTGAAATGAAACAATAGATACGGTAAGTATCTGGGTAAATATAAAATGTATCCTCTCAAGTTCTTTAAAATATAAGATACATATACCCCAATGTTCATTGAAGACTATTTACAATAGCCAAGACATGGACGCAACCTAAATGTTCACTGACAGATGAATGGATAAATAAACAAAAAAGATGTACGCAGACACAGACACACACACAATGGAATATTACTCAGCCATAAAAAGAATGCAATTACTATATATAAAATAGATAAACAACAAGTGTAGCACAGGAAACTATATTTACTGTTTTGTAATAACCTATCAGGGAAAAGAATCTGAAAAAGAATACATACATATATATTTTTTTCTGTATAACTGAAACATTGTAAATCAACTATACTTCAACTATACATGGCTACTGCCACAAGAAATAATCATGTTTTTAGCATATATAATAGTATATATTTGTAATATACTCTATACAATTCTTAGTATGAGTTGCCTCCTCTCACTTTTCCCTGGTTCTCCTTACTGTTTTATGACACATGAGTCATTAGACCTTGTAGTTAAGTACCATGCTTTTAATTGCTGGTTTGAACCTACTATTCAGACTCTGCTTGGTTTCTTCCCTCCTGGCCATGACCTCAGTTAAAGCTTCCTTCTCCCCCTCTCCATTCCCAACAATAAATGTCCTATTCTGCCATCTTGAGTTAACCATGACTATTTAAAATCCTTCAATACTTCACTTGATCAGTAGAATTACTCAAATATTAGAGCAAGGCAACCAAGTTCTTTCACAGTCTTACCCAAACTCCCACTCCCTGCCACTTCTTGACTCAGTCAAAGGTATCCCATCAAATTTCCCATTGTGTTTCACTCCAGCTCGCATTCCAACATTCCTGTATCCTATTTCTACAGCCTACAACACCTTTCCTATCCTTATGAAAAAAAGCTCAGCTAAGATAATATTTCAAAACAAATCTCTTCCTAATAAACTGAACATTCCCAGAGTTAAGCACCAGTGCTGTTTTTCTTTCACTTTCTCAGTGTAATTAAGAATAGCTTCAAAAAGAATAGCTACCAAGTTTTGAGGGCTTTCTTTGTTACAGGTACAGTGCTAAGATCTTTATATATGGTACCCCATTTTACCCAGAAAACAATCCTATAAAAGAAATGGGTATTATAATTGCCATTTTTCAATTGGAATAATGAGAGTCAGAGGGGTCACTGACTTATCAATGATAATACAGCCAGTTAGTAGCATAACTGAGATTAGCAGCCTGATTTATCCCTGTGTATCTTTCTGCCATTGCACATAAACAATAAGTAATTACAATGCTTTGAGACGTCTCATAAATATCAAATGGAAAGTTGCTTAGACTCGCTGAGCTTTAGTTTTTTCTCAATAAAAATTAAGTTTAATTAAGATCAATATATTTATATGCATGTATATATGCTGTCGGAGAAGGCAATGGCACCCCACTCCAGTACGCTTTCCTAGAAAATCCCATGGATGGATGAGCCTGGTAGGCTGCAGTCCATGGAGTCACAAAGAGTCGGACACGCCTGAGTGACTTCACTTTCACTTTTCATTTTCATGCATTGGAGAAGGAAATGGCAACCCACTCCAGTGTTCTTGCCTGGAAAATCCCAGAGATGGGGGAGCCTGGTGGGCTGCCATCTATGGGGTCACACAGAGTCGGACACGACTGAAGTGACTTAGCAGCAGCAGCAGCAGCAGCAGCATATATGCTGTATAGTAAAATGTATAGCTCATATTGGTCTATAACTTGCTTTTTCTACTTAATATATTTTGAAGATCTATCCATGTTAGTATCGATAGCTCTATTCATTCATTCAAGCTAGAATTAGACAATTAACCATTCTCTAACTATTGGACAATTAGTTCCTTTCCAATTTTTCACTGTTCCAGACACTGCTGCAGTAAACATTATTGTATATTCTTCTTTGTGCACATGTGCAAGTAGGTCTCCAGGGTAGATGAAGCTAAAAAGTGAAACTGCTGAGTCATGAGGTATATACAGTTTAAGCTTTAATAGATACTAGCTTCAATGCAGCTCATTCAACTTACACTGACATCACCTGCCTCAGAGCTCTAATTTCAGGATTAAATTTGATAATTCACACACAACACTCAATTAATAGGAGCTATTATTACTATTTTCTTCATTTCCACTTTATATTATTAACTTGCAAATTGTTACAAATAATAAGGGGTAATATTTTGTTACTTTAGCTTGTATTTCCCTAATTGAGCATTTTTTCACTTATGCTTTGTTTATATTCCTGTTTCCATGAATCAAGTGTTAGTGTAAAATCTTCATTTTTCTACAGTGTATTTTTGTCTTCATATTCATTCATGGAATCTTACTGTGTATTTTCAGTACTAATGTTTTGCCCTTTACATACATAGCAAATATCTTTCCCCAGTCTATATCTTGCCTTTAAGTTTTGTTAGTGGTGTATTTCTCCATACAGGTTTTCATTTTGATATGTTCCAATGTATCAAACTTTTCCTTTCAAGTTTTCACATCTTGTATTTTACTAAGGTTTTCCCAAACCCAGGACAATTTTACCAAGCAGCAAATTTTCTGAAGATTTCTATCTATTTTTATTTTTAAGGGTCCTCAAATTCTGATCCAGATTCTGAGTAGGTAGGCAAGGGACTGATAATTATTAAAATTTTCATCTATATTTTCTTTACAAAATTAGATGTCCTGTTACACACACACACACAAATAATATTGGGGAAACGTGAATTAGATCAGTGGACTCTATCAATGTTAATATCCTGGTTGTGATATTGTACTTCAGTTTTACAAGATGCTATAATCAGGGGAAAGAGTATACAATATATCTCTGTATTATTTTTTTGTGACTGCATATGAATCTACAATTATCTCAAAACCAAAACTTTATTAATACTTTTGAAGAGACAGAGTATTCTAAATTACTGTGTCTTGAAGACATTCCCAAAAGAGAACTCTTAGCCATGACAATATCTCTGAAATAATCATATAGCTTTTAAAGGGCACTGCTTAGAAGAGGAAAACCATAATATATTAAAAGGAATCTCCCGGCCTCGTTTTTTCAATAAGTTCAATATGTTTCTTTCTTTCCCTGGACAATTTCACAAATTTCTTACAATATATTTTTAGTATTGAACATTTTGCCATACTTTTCATACTTAATCTCATTCATACCTGACAGTGACATCAAAGACAGTTTTTCCCTCTTTTTTGAGGACACTGTGTCTCAGAGAGGTTAAATGACTAAGAACACACAGCTAGTTTGGTCTCTCATTCTTTGCATCTTGATTATTATGCCTCTGTTGGTCACTCATCTTGCTTTCCATCTTAAAGGTGAAAGCCACTGTCCTGCTTAATTTTCTCAAATAGAAAAATCTTACTCTCTTTTCTTTCTTTTTTTTCCCTATAGCTATTCCAGTGGGGAGTTGTAAGGTAAATACTTTTTTACTCATCAGTGCTGTATGCAGGTCCAGAAGCAATTATGAGACATGCAATTCTGAAACTGAATAAGTAAGCAGGCCAAAATTCCCTGAACATGATGAAATGAAAAAAAAAGTAAAAATTGGTTACTCATTTAAATATCCCCTCTGGAGACACAACAACTGACAGGTTTCTATCACCCCTTTCTCTCATACTTCCTTCCTTCTTGTCACAGGGCTATCTTCAACTTCAAAGAATGCTCTGGGCATTAAACAGAGATGAAGGAGTACATAACAGAGATGAATAGGAAATAATATACTTAGCTTACAAGACAATTCTTGCAGGTCATGAGGCCTTCAAACTTTTATGCTAATGTATCTTTTAAAAGTTTTATTAAACTAAATACTATTTCACAAATTTTAAGCTGACCTTTAAATGTTTTCATTAAAATGTTAAATATGTGCAAAGGAGATATTTAAAGTTTTGCCATTTTGAAACAAAATATTATATCACTCTTAAAGGTACTGAAAGGAATCTATTACTACAGTGCTACTCACTATAATTTACTTAAAAAATTATGTAAACAAGTTTTTTTTTAACTGTCAGAAATTTTACATTATTTTTTTTGACTTTCTATTTCTGGTGCCTTCTCTGTCAGAATTTTTAGGTACTGTAATATATTTTTTCCCTAAAGACCTTCTACTAATTAATCTACTTTTATTTTATGTAATAAATATTGTATTGAAATTGAAATCTATTTTTTAAATTTCCTTTGATTATATGGCATTACATATTAAAATTTTCTTCAGGATTGAAATATCATTACAATCATCATTTTAAAACTGATTGAAAACAGCAAATATAGTTTTAACAAAGAATTATTAAACATAAAAATATAATCTTAATGGAAATACACTTCTTAATAAGGTAGCTAAAATCATCTTTACATGATCAGTTTATGAATCCATGAATGAATGCACCTTATCTTTAGAATGAAACATGATGCAACAAAAATTTGCTTCTTCTGTTCCATTATTATACTAAAAAAACTTGTCACTTAAATAAGAAGATGGGAATTGAAGTAGCTTTCTTATAAAATTGCCACCCCACTCTTAGAATGCCTTCTAAGTTACATGACAAAATTCAAATACTGATCTGTCATTACAAATTATTCTTAATAGTCTATCAGTTGATAACCTGTTTAGGTCCTCCCTCACTTACATTGACAACAGAGAATTAGAAACCCCTGAGATGTCAAGAATATTATTGCCCAGTCTTAAAAGTCACTCACTTTCTTAACACTTTTACCAGTACTTTAAATTACCCTTTGTTTGGCACTCTGGAGTGTGTTGGACTCCAGGGCAATGAGCCTGGAGATAATAAGATTCAGTACTAGGGCCTCTTTTCTGTAGAAAGAGAAAAGGGCTATTGCAAAAGGGAACCAGCCTCAATGACAGGTTTGCCCTGGGCAGTCTATTTTTAGGAAAGAAAGTTCTGTGAAGCTGAGAGTCTGGAAATGAATCCCCTAAAACTTTGCTTGAATTTGTAGTATCTCCCTTCTGCCATAGTACACATATGTAAATCTGAAGACCACTGCTAAAAATCACTGTTACCCAAAACTTTGGGGAAGTTTCTATAGTGCACCATAATAGGAACTACCTTAGTTCAAATCTTGGCTAATTCACTTTCTAGCTGTTTGATTTTGGACACATTACATAATCTCCCTGTGCTTCAGTTTCTTCCTTTGAAAAATGGAGATTGAAAGGGTATATCTCTCAGTTGAGCTTCCCTGATGACTCAGACAGTAAAGAGTCTGCCTGCAATGCAGGAGACCTGGGTTTGATAGCTGGGTCAAGAAGATCCCCTGGAGAAAGAAATGGCAACCCATTCCAGTATTTTTGCCTGAAGAACCCCATGGATAGAAAAGCCTGGTGAGTCCCAGTCCACGGGGTCACTAAAAGTCATACATGACTGAGTTACTAACACTTCACTTCATAGCTCAGTTACTGCTAAGAGTAACTGAATCAGCATGTGTAAAATATTCAGAATAATGCTCACTATTATCATTATCATCATCATTACTACCACCATTATCACTACCATGGAAATGACTGATGATCTGGGATGAAGAGGGAGAAAATATGATTAAAAGAAGAAGAAAGGAAAATGGTAGATGTGAATATGTGTTTGTATATGTGCATGCATGTTGTGATGTAGGTGCATCTCAGAATCTAGAAATAATTAGAAAAGCTCTATTATTCAAGTGTAAGCTCCTCAAAGGTACTGTCCCCATAACCTACCCCCACTTTATCCTCCCTCATATTTCTTAGCTCATTGATGTATCCACAAAAATTCTCAATAAATGGATAACAGAATGAGGAGAGAAAAATCAGTGTTGGTTAAGTCACAAGCTATGAAAGCAAATTGTTAACAGTAGTGCAGGCCCATCCACAGATATTCATGGTCGTGGAAAAACAGTGTTTTCTCCTAAAACTGATTTTCAGGATCCTGCCCCACACCATTCATTTATTCTTGCCAATTCCATTTCTCTGACCTAAAGCTCACTGCATAATTTGCAGGCCCCAGTGCAAAAGGAAAATACAGAGTCCCTTGTTCAAAACGCATGAAAAAATGACTGTGTTAAAAGATAAAGCCTTTTTCTTTCTTCTTACAGCTTCTCTCTAGGGTTGCCATGATGTTATTTTTTTTTAAGTGATTTAATGTCATTCTAAGTTAAAAAAATTAAAATTTTAAACTATTAACATAAATATTACTGTTAATGTAATGTTGTGTGATGTTAGTATTAAATGCAGATATAACAGTAGTTAACTCATGTAGGATCACTGAAATCACAATTTATATTTCATAGTTAGTATATTCATGTATATTTCTATTCTTACCAGAAAAAATGGAAACACTGTAAAAACTAACAACTGTTTTCATTTCACTTCTCTATTTTTCTGACTTTTTAAATTGGAATGTAATTGCTTTACAATGTTGTGTTAGTTTCTGCTGTGCAATGAAGTAAATTAGCTATATGTATACACATGTCCCCTCCCGTTTGGATCTCCTTCCTAGCCCCTCCCCCATTCCAACCCATCTAGGTCAACACAGCACTGAGCTGGGCTTCCTGTACTTTATCACAGGTTCCCACTATCTATTTTATACATGATGCTGGGAACGATTGAGAGCAGGAGGAGAAGGGGGCAACAGAGAAAGAGACAGTTGGATGGCATCACTGACTTAATGGACATGAGTTTGAGCAAACTCAGGGAGAGAGTGAAGGACAGGGAAGCCTGGCATGCTGCAGTTGGTGTTGCAGAGTTGGACACAACTTAACAACTGAATAGCAGCAACAGTGTACATATGTCAATGCTAATCTTCAAATTCATCTTACCCTCCCATTCTTCCACTGTGTCCACATGTCCATTCTCTATGTCTGAGTCTTTATTCTTTCCCTGGAAATAGGATCATGTATATCATTTTTCCTTTCATTATAGGGGACTGGAATCCAAAAATAGGAAGTTGAGAAATACCTGGAGTAACAGGCAAATTTGGCCTTGGAGTACAAAATGAAGCAGGGCAAAGGCTAACACAGTTTTGCCAAGAGAACACACTGGTCACAGTAAACACCCTCTTCCAACAACACAAGAGAAGACTCTATACATGGACAACACCAGATGGTCAATACCAAAATCAGATTGATTATACTCTTTGCAGCCAAAGATGGTGAAGCTCTATACAGTCAGCAAAAACAAGACTGGGAGCTGGCTGTGGCTCAGATCATGAACTCCTTATTGCCAAATTCAGACCCAAACTGAAGAAACTACGGGAAACCACTAGACCATCCAGGTATGGCCTAAATCAAATATTTTATGATTACACAGTGGAAGTGACAAATAGATCCAAGGGATTATATCTGATAGACAGAGTGCCTGAAGAACTTTGGACAGAGGTTCGTGACATTGTACAGGAGGCAGTGATGAAGACCATTCCCAAGAAAAAGAAATGCAAACAGACAAAAGGGTGGTCTGAGGAAGCCTTACATATAGCTATGAAAAGAAGAGAAGTGAAAGGCAAAGGAGAAAAGGAAAGATATACCCATTTGAATGCAGAGTTCCAAAGAATAGCAAGGAGAAATAAGGAAGCCTTCTTCAGTGATCAATGAAAAGAAATAGAGGAACACAATAGAATGGGAAAGATTAGAAATCTCTTCAAGAAAATTAGAGATACCAAGAGAACTTTTCATGCAACGATGGGCACAATAAAAGACAGAAATGATATGGACTTAACAGAAGCAGAGATATTAAGAAGAGGTGGCAAGAATACACAGAAGAACTATACAAAAATAGATCTTCATGACACAGATAATCAAGATGCTGTGATCACTAACCTAGAGCCAGATATCCTGGAATGTGAAGTCAAATGGGCCTTAGGAAGCATTACTATGAATAAAGCTAGTGGAGGTGATAGAATTCAAGTTGAGCTATTTCAAATCCTAAAAGATGATACTGTGAAAGTGCCGCACTTAATATGCCAGCAAATTTGGAAAACTCAGCCATGGACAAAAGACTGGAAAAAGTCAGTTTTCATTCTAACCCCAGAGAAGGGCAACACCAAAGAATGCTCAAACTATTACACAATTGCACTCTGTGTGAATCACAATAAACTGTGGAAAATTCTGAAAGAGATGAGAATGCCAGACCATCTGACCTGCCTCTTGAGAAACCTGTATGCAGATCAAGAAGCAACAGTTAGAACTGGACATGGAACAAAAGACGGGTTCCAAATAGGAAAAGGAGTATGTAAAGGCTGTATATTGTCATCCTGCTTATTTAATTTATGTGCAGAGTACATCATGAGAAAGACTGTCTGGATGAAACACAAGCTGGAATCAAGATTGCCGGGAGAAATATCAATAACCTCAGATATGTAAATGACACCACCCTTATGGCAGAAAGTGAAGAAGAACTACAGAGCCTCTTGATGAAAGTGAAAGACGAGAGTGGGAACATTCAGAAAACTAAGATCATGGCATCTGGTCCCATCACTTCATGGCAAATAGGTGAGGAAACAGTAGAAACAGTGGCTGACTTTATTTTGGGGGGCTCCAAAATCACTGCAGATGGTAATTGCAGCCATGAAATTAAAAGACGCTTACTCCTTGGAAGGAAAGTTATGATCAACCTAGACAGCATATTAAAAAGCAGAGACATCACTTTGTCAGCAAAGGTCTGTCTAGTAAAGGCTATGGTTTTTCCAGTAGTCATGTATGGATGTGAGAGTTCAACCATAAAGGAAGCTGAGTGCAGAAGAATTGATGATTTTGAACTGTGGTGTTGGAGAAGACTCTTGAGAGTCTCTTGGACTGAAAGGAGATCCAACCAGTCCATCATAAAGGAAATCAGTCCTGAGTGTTCATTGGAAGGACTGATGTTGAAGCTGAAACTCCAATGTTTTGGCCACCTGACGCGAAGAGCTGACTCATTTGAAAAGACCCTGATGTTGAGAATGATTGAAGGCAGGAGGAGAAGGGGACGACAGAAGATGAGATGGTTAGATGGCATCACCAACTCAATGGACATGAGTTTGGGTAAATTCCGAGAGTTGGTGATGGACAGGGAGGCCTGGCGTGCTTCAGTTCATGGAGTCTCAAAGAGTCAGACTTCCGAGAGTTGGTGATGGACAGGGAGGCCTGGCGTGCTTCAGTTCATGGAGTCTCAAAGAGTCAGACTTCCGAGAGTTGGTGATGGACAGGGAGGCCTGGTGTGCTTCAGTTCATGGGGTCTCAAAGAGTCAGACACAACTGAGTGACTGAACTGAACTGAAGTGAACTGAACTTCACTCTGCATGACAGACTATGTCCATCCATGTCCTTACAAATGACCCTATTTCGTTCCTTTTAGTACCTCAGTAACATTTCATTGTATATATATACCACATCTTTATCTCTTTATCTTTTGTTGGACATTGAGAACAGTATGGAGGTTCCTTAAAAACTAAAAATATGAGCTATCCCATATAGTATTGCAATGCAAATTCCCACTACTGACCATAAACCATGAGAAAATCATAATTCAAAAGGACATGTACCCCAGTGATCACTGCAACACTGCTTACAATAGCCATAACATGGAAACAATCATTTTACTTCTTGATATACATATATTCTATCAACACTTTCCCTTTAGTTTACTGATGAGTTTAGATCTGAGAGAGAAGAAAAAACAACTGTGGGCTGCCCCATCTTTTCTTTTCTATGTCATCATTTTCAGCATAAGTAGTTGGCTAATGCAGGGAAATAACGTCAGTAAGAAAGGACATGGTAGAGCTCCTTGATCATTTGTATTTCTTAGAATGCCCCTGTGTTCTTTCTGAAGTCAAAATTCTAATTCAAATAGAAACATGTCCTTTGGGGGTTTATCAGTCATAGATGTAGTCTATGTACCTTCTATTCACTTTGAGTCTCACAGAACTCCCAGGTAGAGTTAATCCACCAGAATTCTGTGCTCATGTGGTATCTCAAACTTATTAACATGAATGAGGACATAGGCAGATAGTCATACTGAGTGTGCATGTCCTCTCCTTACAGGTATGCTCCATTGTCCCATCAGATTTCACTAACAAAAGATCAAAGATAAAAAATGACGAAGATTTGTAAGACAGAAACTTCTAAGCAAGAAACCAAATTTAAGGCTTTCCTGAGCATGGGGCTCTGGGCAACTGTAGTAGTCTTACATCCGTAAAGTTGGCCCTGCTCTGAACTCCTCAGTTCAGATCTCTCTTCCATGGATATATTCTCAGCCTCATTGCTTTCACAGTTGACTGAAAAGAGCTTTGTTGTTAGTTTATTCATTTGCAGTACCAACACCAGTCCATCACTACACAGCAAAGTGTGGAGCTGCTGGAGTTCCTTTGTTAAAACCCTATCTGTAACTTTTAGTTTATGCTGAGATTTCACTTGGTTATGAATCTGTAGGGAACATAGATATACACCTCCAAGATCTCCCTTCAGGGAGAGGAGAGATGCCCCAGCTCTCAGCTCCTTTAGGGTCTGCCTGAGAGAGGACAGCTTAAATAGGGTCTGCTGCAGAAAGCCACCTTTTCCAAGGTCATACTTTTCCTGGGCTGGCCCACAGTCAACGACTGATCAAAATTCAGGAATAAAGACTCAGACATCCTGTTCCAGTGAGAGTAGGGTTTGGCAGATAAAATAGTGCATGGGACAAATATTGCATGGGACATACTTATACTAAAATGTTGCCTGTTTATCTGAAATTCAAATTAACTGAGTATCCTGTATTTTTATTTACTAAATCTGGCCATCTTAAATGGGGGACAGCTCTGAGTGGTTGTCTCTGGGGGCACCTGTAAGTACCCCCCAGGCTCTCCCAGGCCTGCTTTGCTGTTCATTTTCTCTCTCAGCCAAATCCTGCTCCTTTTCCTTTTTAAACAAACACCTCTCTTGCCAAATTTCATCTCAAAGTCTACTTCTAGAGAATCCAATGTGCATTAACACTGATATCCAAACCCTGACAAAGGTATCGTGTGATCTCTTGAGAAAAGTTGCTCAGTCAAATCTGAGCACAAATTCAAGACTGTTCCCCATTTACTGAGGCCTAGCAGAACTCCTACTGAAGCTGGAAAGACTCGGAAGAAAGGCTTCAGAACAAAGAGAACAGATTTCACAATTGGGTTTTATGACTTTCACATCACTATGAATACTTATTCACACACACACACACTATCCATTTTTAATGCTTGCATGCCTGCTAAGTCGCTTCAGTCATGTCCAACTCTTTGCGACCCTATGGACAGTAGCCTGCCAGACTTCTCTGCCCATGGGTTTCTCCAGGCAAAAATACTGGAGTAGGTTGTCATTTCCTCCTACAGGGGAACTTCCCGACCCTGGGATCAAACACACATCTCTACTTCTCCTGCATTGGCAGGCGAATTCCTTACCACTAGCACCACCTGGGAAGTCCATCCATTTGTAATAGAAGTTAGCAAAGGATGTTAAAGTTTTAGCCTAAAGTAACTGATAATTGTACTTTTACTGATTTCTTGAGGGTTTTTTAAAATTGTGCAGGAAATCAATGAAGACTCATTACCTTAAAAAGCAGATATATGAACCCTTACATTTCTATTTGATTTTGGTTATGAATCAATAAATGATCATGACTAAGAATTTGGCTTCTGGAGTTGAATGGAGATGAATGCATAGCCTGAGTTTGTCACTTACTAGTTGTATGACTTCTGGCAAATTATAACTTTTCTAAGTCATGGCACACTCATTTGCAAAATGAAGATAATAATCATACTTAGTCCAGAAGGTTATCATGAATTTTTAAAGAAATAAAGCATGTAAAATACTTAGCTCAGGGCTTTTTCAATAATATTGTTATTAATATTTTTTATTGTTAAAAGAAAGGGAAAATCTTTCTTAGTGCATGGTTCTTAATTGGCAGTAACCATGAGGGGGTCAAGTATATTTTCTTGGCTATATTAATATTTCATTTATCCTCTTTATTTTATAGGAATCTTATTCTATTAATGTAACTTCTCACCTCTAGCAAAAATGCTGAAATACATATTGAGTTGAAAATGTTATTAATATTATAATGATTATTTGTATAGTGACAATAGTTATGTTATTTTTATTTTCTTCTCAATATAACTGTAGGAACACTTTTAAAAGACAGGACACTAGTCTAACTAAGAAAGTAAACCTAATCCAAATGATTAATGCGTAATAGCAACCAGGTAGTTGACTTGATTCTTCCTTTACTTTAAGGTAAATATATATTTTTTCCGCATCTTAGTATTTCTTTTTTCTTTACTTGATATATGTATATATTGTGAAAGAATTTCCCTCATAGAGTTAATTAACTCATCCATCATCTAACAGATTTACTTTTTTTTAACTGTGTGGGAAAATTTAAGTTCTATTATCTCAGCAAATTTTAGTTATATAATACAGTGTTTCCAACTGTAGTCACCATGTTACACATTAGATCTTCAGAACATATTCATCTTATAACTGAAAGTTTGTACCTTTTTAACAACCTCTCCCTAGTTGCTCCACCTCCCAGCCATTAGCAAGCACCATTCTACTCTGTTTCTATGAGTGCAACTATTTTTTGTTGTTCCACATGTAAGCACGATCATGCAGTATTTGTCTTTCTGTGTCTGGCTTATTTCACATAGCATAATGCTTTCCAGGTTCATTCATGTTATGCCAAATGATAGGATTTCCTTCCTTTTTTTTAAGGCTGAAAAACATTCCATTGTATGTATATACCAAAAATTCTTGATCCATTCATTCAATGAGACATTAAGGTTGTTTCCATACCCTTTCTATTGTGAATAATGCCACAATGAAGATGGGATTATAGTATCTCTTCAGGATAATGGTTTTCTTTCTTTTGGATATATACCCAGAAGGTGATTGTTGAATCACATGGTAGCTAAGTTTTTCATTTCTCGTGTCAATATTTCTTTTTTTAAAAAAATGGAGAACTGCTTTACAATGCTGTGTTAATTTCTGTTGCACAACAAAGTGAATCAGCTGTATACATGCATATATTTCTTCCCTCTTGAACCTCCCTCCCACATCCCCCCAACCCACCCTTCTAGGTCTTTACAGACCACGGAGCTTTCTTAATTGCACAAATATGGTAGCTCATTTTCAGGGAAATAGTAACAGACAAGTCAGAGTAGGAGCTCTGTGGGTTGGTCACAGTGACTATGGAAAGGTTACCTGAAAGAATTGCTAAAAATTATTTGTAAAGCTGTGAATTGGTGCCTTTTAAGTAGATGCATCACAATCTTAATGGATTTGTTATTGTCTTCAGGATAGATTTTTAAAGTTTGCATAAAATATACAGGTTTGAAGATTTAAACTCTCATGATTCTCATCGAAATCCTTTGATGTATCTGGAGAAATATTGATATACCTATATTAAATAGGAAAACAACAGAATCTAGGGGACAATTGTTATGTGGATAAAGAATGTTGCCTGCGATTTCAATAAATAAAGGATGTTTCAGCCATAAAGCCATCAGCCACCACCACTGATACTGACAGTGCACCCTGAGGGAAATTCAGGATAGAGAAAAACAAGTTGTTGCCCTCAAGCCGTCAGCCATTGCAGCCATTGCACCTCCCCGACTAGGGTGCACCCTAAAGGAATTCAGATGGAGAAAAACAGGATACTGGCCCTAGACAGTTAAGGTGCATATCAAATGAATAATTTCAGTAAGTGTAGAATTTTCATCTTCCCATACATAAAAAAACATTAAAACCATTAACTTGAGATGTCTGAGTTTTTTTTTTTTTTAACAATTCAGTTCAGTTCAGTTCAGTTCAGTCACTCAGTTGTGTCTGACTCTTTGAGACCCCATGGACTACAGCACACCAGGCTTCCTTGTCCATCACCAACTGTTGAAGCTCATTCAAACTCATGTCCATCAAGTCGGTGATGCCATCCAACCATCTCATCCTCTGTTGTCCCCTTCTCCTCCTGCCTTCGATCTTTCCCAGCATCAGGGTCTTTTCACGTGAGTCAGTTCTCCACATCAGGTGGCCAAAGTATTGGAGTTTCAGCTTCAGCATCAGTCCTTCCAATGAATATTCAGGACTGATTTCTTTTACGATTGACTGGTTTGATATCCTTGCAGTCCAAGGGACTCTCAAGAGTCTTCTCTAATACCACAGTTAAAAAGCATCATTTTTATAATTAGCAGTAATCTTTTGATGTTTGTCTAACTGGGTGTTATTTTTTTTTGAAAAATTCCCATATATCCTGGCTCTTCCCTTATCTCTTTAGAACAGTCCCTCAGAGCTATTTGAGGGTCTATATTCCAGGCTTAAGTCCTCAGTAAGTTCACAGAATAAAACATAATTCTCAACTTTGTGCTTTTCTTTTTTTTTCAGTCAATTGCTACCTCAAGTAAGCTCCATCAGTCTTCTGATAAGATGACAGTCATCCACTATCCCAGTTTTTGCCCAACCTGCTTGGGCAGAAGAAACTCTTGTTGTACTACCTTTGAAGATTCTAAGATGATGGCTAAGAATTTATATTTTTTACATGTGTTTCAGATGATTCTTACATGAGAATAGTTTGGGGAAGTACTATCCTCCTTCATACTCCATTTTGTTTTAATAAATAGCTCCCTTTGGCTCAAATTCAAGCTACCTTACAATCACACAAAAAAATTTTGTAGCCAATAGAGACTATTTGTCAGATGGAATAAACTGAAAAAAGAAATAGAGAATCCAGTGTTAAAGACACAGGCCTTTAAATATGTCTATAAATCCAAGAAAACATTTGTACTGGGAAGTAGAGCTGCCCTCATAAGCATTTATGGGCTTCCCAGGTGGCTCAGCAGTAAAGAATCTGCCTGCCAATGTAGGAGACCCAGGTTCAATCCCTGGGCCAAGAAGATCCCTGGAAAAGGAAATGGCAACCCACTCCAGTATTCTTTCCTGGGAAATCCCATGGACAAAGGAGCCTGGCAGGCTACAATCCATGGGGTCACAAAGAGTTGGATACAACTGACCACATGCACACATGCACAAGCATTTATAGTGTGTGACTCTTAATGAATTCATGATTTTACTTGTTCCTGGTCTTATTTATTCTGTTACTCATTCAATAAACAAAGTTTTACTGGGCATTTATTTCATACCAAGCATTATACTGAGAATTATACAAGCATTAAACTTAGAATTAGGGAACAAAACCAGGTGTATTAAAAGATTCTCTTACTTCAAAACATTGCAAATGGCCAGACCCCTAAAATGAACTTTTTTTTCATGTATTCCTAGAGATTTTTAGCTTAAGTGCTCTGTAATTCTCAACTGTGATACCCAGCAAAAAAGGTATTTATCATAAGCACATGCACTGAAAAGAATCTCTTGCTCTTTATCCCTTTTTGTTCTTTTTAAAAAATAGAATATGCTAAGAAATTTATTGGCCAAAGTAATATCTCTATTGTACTATAAAGGAATTGTTTTTCCAAGAAAATTGATCAAATGCTTTCATAACTTGTTACTAATAATACTAATATAGAATAATGGGTAAACTAGTTTGGGTAACTTCTCAAAATAATTAGGTTTTCCAGGAACATTACAGAAGATAAACAGCAAGATCAATAAGTCTTGAGGTTGCAGGAGTCATTATTGATTTATGACCTTGCTTACTTCCTAGCAAAATAATTGCTAGAGAGCAGTTGGCTCTTGTTTACAAATCATGATAAACTTGTGAGAACATCTTTCTTAGCTCAAAGTTTAAACATTAGAAAGAACAAGTGATTTAAAAAGGTTAGTATTGTGCTGAAATTCATAATTAGTAATATCTACCATTCATTGAGTGCTTATTTTATGGCACATGCTTTATGTAAGTATAACATTTCTTTAAATTATGAAAACAATCCTATAAGAGCTATTATTATCCTTGTTTCATAGGTTAGAAAAGCTGAAGTTCAAAGTAACTTGTCCAAGGGCACATATACCACCCAGAAAGTTGCAGAGCTGGGATTCAAACTCAAGTGTTCTTTTCTCATGCTTTGATGTTTCTAAAGATCATACAGGTTTGGCCTAGAATTAATAAACTTCAAGGTACTTAAAATGCTTGGAAGACACAACCAATTATTTGCATGTTTATGACATCACTGCAGCTGTTACTTGACAGTGGAATTATCATCATCATTTCCAAAATATTGACATTCCTGGAAAGATATATCTGAAGACAGACAATGGTCAAGCAGTCAAAGATTCATGAGAATAGACCACGTGTGGCTTGATTAGTGAATGTTGATGCTAGTTCTGACTCAATATTTAATATTAATTCAAATGTCTTCCTGACCAAGGAGTTCCTTTTTAATTTATTCCTTAGCTATGCACGACTTTGCATGGCTGTCCTTTCTTTAGAGCTCACTTAACTCTGCTTAATTTCTCTCAACCATAGACAAGCCCTCTGGAAATGCCACTGATTCACAGCTGTAATACTTAGATCAGTTTGTATCCCAGTAAGATAAGTAATGAATTTTTGTAGTTGACCTTGTTTGACTGATATGCATCTGACATGCTAAGAAATTAGATGGCTTTCTGAAAGTCTGAGGCAAGGGTGAACATAAAGTGAAGTCTTTATCTTTGTCTTCATTCAATAATGAGAACCTTTACATAGTCTACAAATACTTTGCAGCCATTACAATAGGAATAATATGAGAGTCTAAAATAGAAGAAAACTCACATGGCACCTATTTTCTTAACACTTATCACCGATGATTGGTTTAGTATCAGAGACTATACTTCTTTACATTATCCATCCAAAGGAGCACAAGATTGGACATTCCAAAAGAAAGAACAAAGGCTTGGAAATGAGTTGATTTCTCAGTTTCTACATTCTCCACTCCTTGAAATTTGTGCTTTCCTTTTCTTTCATTTTTCAGGGACAAGAAGAGACCAGAGATACTAAGACCATAGACAGGACTTTAGAGAACTATGTAACAAGAATATATATCAGTGCTTTGTACCAGGTAGGAACAGGAGGATAGATGAGTTACTCTATGATTTTTCATATTGCAGAGTACATGATATACTCTACATAAAGATATGTTGCTTGTCCTTCATTAGACTTTAAGATCACTGAAGACAGACACTGCATCTGTTGTACTTACCATTTTACTCCTATCAACTCAAATAGTGTCTGACACGTAATGGACAATCAGTAAATACCTGTTTAATGAATGAATACAAGAGAAAGTCATCTTAGCCATTATCTATAAGCATTCTCCCCAACTCCCTAAACCAAGAGAGGCTGAGTGGTAATAGGGAAGGATTCAGAACTTGAATTTCCAGATTTCACCATCATTCTATGGGAAAAGCAGCAGAATTAACTTGACCTTGGATCCTCTTCTTGTAGTCTCCATGGGAGGAGGGTGAGGCACTTTGTAGTTTATTTCAATTACCTAATGTGGGTTTATCATGAAGCTAATTGAGTTTACACAGTTCCCTTCCAAGGCCACAGAAGAGGCCTGAACAATATATTCACAGCACATATTCTTGTAAAAGTTATAAAATAAGATATTTTAATAATAGTCGGTTAACCACTGACTACTTTTATGACAATGTCCTTTTGTCATATTTACACTTGTGTCAGGGTAGCAATGATGTGGCCACAGACATTTCTGGGGATTCTGTTTAAGGGATCTTGAGTTGGGTTTACTTTTCATGTAGAGTTAGTGAGTTAGTGAAGTATATTTACGTGGGAGACAGTCACTTCTGTGGAGAGTTAAGGTAATGTTAGCCAATCAAGAGTAAGCCTGGCTTCCAGAAATACTTCTGTCACTCATTATGCCAACAAATCCAGCATCACTGTGCCAGTGCAGGGCCAGAGGTTGTAATGGAACAAGGACATAATAATCTTTAGACCCTACAGATCCTAGATCTGTCTCTGGCTAATAATCTTTACACCAAGGTAATATACCCATGTCAGGATATGTTCCACAGTGATAGAAAGGTAGCATTCCACTTTAAACACTTTCCCTTTTCTTATCAGTTTCCTTCATTGCAGCTGTCTGTCTTGTCCTCATTGGTCACTATCCAGGATTCATTCTCCATCTAAAAATACAATAATTTTACTAAAATTATTAATAATTATGTATATTAATTTTGAAAATTAAATACTAGCATCAACACAGACATAGAGAACAAACTTGTGATTGCCAAGGGGGTTGGGGGAGGGCAAGGATGGTTTGAGAATTTGGGGTTAACATATGCAAAGTCTTATATATAGAATGGATAAATAACAAGGTCCTACACACAGGGAACTATATTCAATATTGTGTGATAAACCATAATGGAAAAGAATATGAAAAATAATGTATATATGTATATATATACATATTTATATATATTCACATATATATATGTATATCACACATTTTTTTTTTTTTTCTTTGCTATACAGCAGAAATTAATGACTTTCCTGATGGTTTAGATGGTAAAGCATCTGCCTACAATGTGGAAGACCCAGGTTCAATCCCTGGATTGGGAAGATCCCCAGGAGAAGGAAATGGCCACCTGTGGGGCCTCTCTATTTTCCTTTTCTCTCCGACTCTCTAACCCGCCCTGTAGTGCTCCAAGGTGGGAGTCAGAAAGCCAGGTGAGCCCTCGGTCTCGGACAGAAGGACCCTCCAAAGTTATCTTCCGAGGATGGGAGCCTCGGGAAGATCGGCCCCGAGGAAGAGGTGAGCAGACCATCCACCCCACAGCCTCCCTCACCCGGAGAGAGACATTCAGACACGACGGGGGTTCTGTCAAAGCAGTTCCAATTTATTAAGCTGGAGGGCGAGCTTATATAGGCAAACAGTGAGGGAAGGCAACAGGGCTTTCCGGGAGCTTGGCAAATCACTGTAAAGGTCATGTATCCAGGTGGCAGCGCACCAATGTATGCTGGTCACGTCCTGGCGTTGCTAAGAGGAAGTTAGCCATGGCCAGTCGCATTTTTTTTGTAAACAGCCTCAGTCACGCCCTCTAATTTCCGCCAAGCGCCATCTTTTCATGAGCACGTGTAAGGTGCCCTACATATCCCCCTTTTTTGTTTTATTTTAGGGGAGCCATCGGGGGGGCCACCCACATGGCCTCGTTGGGACCTGGTGGTTGTGCCTGTCTTAGGTTGTCTCCCTCTGGAGATCTTACCCGTCATTGGCTATCCAACCAAGCATGGTCAACAATGGTTATTATGTATTAGCACTTGGGGGATTAGGGCCTGGGAGGTCTATATGATTTAGGATTGGCCAGCTTGACTCTTGTTGGATTAGATGCACCATGTCTATAGGTTTGAGCCAGGAGAATGTTTTTGACTTGATCTCTGGTAATGGTCCTGATCCGATCTTGGAGGAACCTCTTTACTGTGAGGAGGTTTTTGGTTTCTCTCCCCAGGGAAAGAGTACAGGGTTTTGGGGAGGTACTGTAACATGAAGAGTGGAGAAAGATGTATATATGGTTGCATGAGCTGGGGCAACGGGTCACAGAGCAGATGGCTAAGTGCCCGACCCGTGCCCACGAAAGAGGATTGGCCTTTCTCTCGGCAGCGTGAAAGATAAGAAAGAGTTCACCCAGCTGGGCTCCTGCTACTAGACCATCAATTTGGGGGGGCCTTCAGTTATCCCCCAGGGAGTGCCCTGGGCAGGAAACGTCAGTTGCCCTACCGAATGATAGTTGTTTGCTGAACTCTTTAGAAAAAGAAGAATGGGGGAAGGTTAGTAGGAAACAAAAGGCAAAGGAAGGAAGTTACCACATGTACTCACCCCCAGGGATTTGTCTCTCAAATGCTTACCTCGGGGTTGTGATCCTTGGCGGGATCACTGCGCTGAAGCCAGGAAGCTGTCTCGTCTTCTCTCTTTCAAGACTGTGCAGTGGGGAGGTCTTCCTCTGAGAGAATCTGAGTCACGGTGCCAGATGTGGGGCCTCTCTATTTTCCTTTTCTCTCTGACTCTCTAACCTGCCCTGTAGCACTCCAAGGGCGGGAGTCAGAAAGCCAGGCGAGCCCTCGGTCTCGGACAGAAGGACCCTCCAAAGTTATCTTCTGAGGATGGGATCCTTGGGAAGATCGGCCCCGAGGAAGGGGTGAGCAGACCATCCGCCCCCAGCCTCCATCGCCTGGAGAGAGACACTCAGACACGACGGGGGTCTGTCAAAGCAGTTCCAATTTATTAAGCTGGAGGGCAAGCTTATATAGGCAAACAGCGCAGGAAGGCAAACATGGCGGGGGTTTCTAACGGGGCTTGGCCAATCACTGTAAAGGTCACGTATTCAGGTGGCAGCGCACCAATGTATGCTGGTCACGTCCCGGCATTGCTAAGAGGAAGTTAGCCATGGCCAATCACATTTTTTTGTTAACAGCCTCAGTCACGCCCTAATTTCCGCCAAGCGCCATCTTTTCACGAGCGCGTGTAAGGTGCCCTACAGCAACCCACTCCAGTACTCTTGTCTGGAAAGTCCCATGGACGGAGGATCCTGGTAGGCTACAGTTCATGGGGCCGCAAAGAGTCAGACAGTCACATCCACAACTGGGCAAGTATATGTGTACCATGAAACATTTGTATGTTTGAGAAATACAGTGTTTCAGGCAGGCTGTGAATTGATGGGTAGAAAAAGCACACAAACATACAAATATATACTTAAGATAAAAATTCTCAATTATTTTACCAAGGTGATAGAAAAAGGTGACTACACAGAGCGTGAACTGATGTCATATATCTTTACAGGATTTTGCCTTCATGCTGGCTTTCCTATGGGTTATGGAACTGTCTGTCATTTTCCATGCAGGTAGAGGCTTTCTAGAATAGAGAAATAATCAATAGCTTGCTATACTACTTTCTTCTGAATTTATGTATTTACCTTACTATTCCAGGAGTACCAATGATTCCATTTAAGGATTTATATATATATAAACATGAGGCTTCATGATGTGCTGGGTATTTTCCATTGCCTGACTCAGATCTCCATCTACTCTGTGCCCAAGGAAAGTGGCTTGTGAGAACAATGGCAGTGGGCTTCATTGCCCTCTGGCATCTGGTTGGGTTCAGCCAATGGGAGACCTGGCTGAGATGGGAATATGGGAGAAGAATGAGGTAGGGATATTTTTATTTCCCTGTCTTTCTCTCTACAGGGTCACCATGGGTTGGCTACTTTTCTCTACTGAAGGCCACAAATTATTTCAGTCATTCTTAGTATATATGTCCTCTCTGAGTTCCAACAAGTGTGCCCTTCTTTTGTACTTTCAGAGGGCCCCAGAGGGTGCTTATGGGTCTCACTATTGCGAGATGTAAAGAACTACATTGTCCTTTGTTGACTTTTTTTTAATCCCTTGTGCCCATGCATTTGCAACTATTCCCTTTATTTGATAAATAAATACATGAATAAATTTAAAAATTATAAATAAACTTAAATAAACAATAAACTTAAAATAATAAATTTAAATAAACAATACATTTAAAATAAATAAACAATAAATTTAAAACAATAAATAAAAAATTTAAATAAACAATGTATTTATAAATAAATAATGTGTTTAAATAAATATATTTTAAAATAATAAAAAGGAAAATAAATGTTAAATTATAAAAATACATTTAAATAAATAATAAATTTAATTAAACTCTCATTAAATTGCCCAGTGTGAGTAGGTCTTTTATTTTGCTGACATGCTATCCAAAACACTTAGTTTTTATTTTTTTTTCCAAAACACTTAGTTTTTAAAATAAACTCAGCCCCAGCAAGGGCCCATGGTCATTCTCATGAGAGGAAGCAGAGGCAGTGCTTAGGAACTCCCAAACCCCATCTCATCTCATAGTGTTCCAGGGTCACAAAAAGCCTGTACTCCCACAAAAGCACCCCTTGGTTCAAGGTTTTAGAGAGTGTCAGATCTCTGTTTTAGAGAAAGCAGGAGGTACAATGTACAATTGTAGAAGATACTGTTATAACTAGGAAGCAAATATAAAGAAGAAACATGAAAGCCTTGGTTTTACATTTTGAGCATGAATGAACACACTTTATATTTCTTATGTAGCTTATTATATAAAATTTTTTATTCAAAACTGATGATTGTTTTGCAATATAGAAAAAAGGCAACTGACATCATTAATTATATTTATGTACTATACTGCTAAAAGGTGGACCATCTCAGCAAAATTAGTTAATAGCTTAGTTAACATCACTGTCAAAACATTTTAAGCAAGCAAACTATTTTTAAAATAGGGCAATTATCTAGCAATCAGTAAATGAGGCATTACCAGTAAACTGGTAAAAGGAATAAAGATGTGACATAGAATTGGAAGTCCCTTATATTGGAATAGAATCCTTCTGCTTCCAGCTTCTCAAAGCCAGTGACCAGAAATGACTGTGGTTGGAATTATTTTTGGAAAATAAATAATGAATATAAAATTAACCTTCTACTCTAGAGTCTTACTTTTTAAAATTTATTTTTAATTGGAGGACAATTGCTTTATAATATTGTACTGGCTTCTGCCATACAATAGTGTGAATCACCAGAAGTATACATATGTCTCTGACCTCTCGAAGTTCTTCTCTGATAGCTCTGTTGGTAAAGAATCTGCCTGCAATGCAGGCAACCTGGGTTCAGTCCCTGGGTTAGGAAGATTCCCCTGGAGAAGTGAACAGCTACACACTCCAGTATTCTGGCCTGGAGAATTCCATGGGGTTGCAAAGAGTCAGACACAACTGAGCGAATTTCACTTTCTTTCCTCCCTCTCCAACCTCCCATCTCACCCTTCTTGGTCATCACAGAGTACCACGTTGAGCTGCTGTAGTCTTACATTTTTAAGTCTCCAAATCTGCTTTTTATTCTTTTTCTTTTGCCTCTCTTTACCACACATCACCAGGTATTTAAGAAGAACATTCATCGTGGAGCAGAGAGATCAGGGTAAACGCATAAAAATAAGCCTCAGAGAAAAGAGACAAGTTGGAAAACAAAAACACTTAGTATTTTAAAAAAGATTCATAATGTTACTATATCAATGCAACAGGAAAAGGAGGCTGAGAAAAGAACAAAGAACAAGAAAAAGCTTCATGAAATAAATGAATAACAATGACTTCTGAAATTTAAAAAATATGTATAAGATGGAAGATAAAGTCAAGCAAATCTTCCAGAGATCATATGAAAAAGAAACAGAGACAGAAAAGGCAAGAGTATTTACATGTATTTTTTTCTCTTCATATAATGATCCTTTCCTCTAGTCAGTTACCTAAAAATAAATGCATCAGAGTGTGAAACCTTAACTGCATTTCCTGGATCTGCATTTTATAACATAACAAACTCATACTTTCTAATGATGTACTTCTCTGGCTTGTATCCATCTGGGCACATGGTCCAATTCAAAATTCTCTAAGATTTATTTTTTCTTTTGATCTAGTGACTTTTACCCAGACATAGAGCAAAGGGAGGTAACTGCTTTTTGACTGATAGGAAGAGTTATCTGGATCTCAAATGCTCTGAGCACAGTCTCCTTTACAGCTCTTGGGATCACTCTCATGCTGGAAACACACAGTATTCAGTCCTGAGGTTTCAATAAACTCTCATCTCATGATACTATGTATATCATTACTGTACATTCCATTTTTCCATAAGAGGCTTCCAAATATTTAAAAACAGAAAAAAATGGGCTATGACAGTTTCCTTTTTGAAAGTCATAAGTTTCCATTTTTTTACCCACTTGGAAGAAGTTGAAGAACATCTCTGAAGACTCTGAAATCAATCCTATGAGGGGAGAAGTGAAGCACCCTGGGGCTCCAGGATGTTTCCATCCCTTTTTACTTCCTTGTTTGGGTAGCAGCCAGTAATTTTGATAAGTCTTGAAAGATTCTGTAAGAGGCAGTGACAATATGCCACGTCAAATAGTATGTAAATATTTCTGTATTCCTTAGAACAGAGGTGCCACTCCCTCATTTACCCCTTTGTTGAACTGACTTGTATGGAATGGTTATCAGATAGGAGCAAAGAGGACATCATCCCCAACTTCAGGAAGCTTACAGTCTTTTTGGACGGCCAGTGGATGACTCTCATTTGCTGCTGCCTATGCATCGTTTTTCAGGATTTCAGAACCCCTTACTATTGTGTCA
>ML664651.1:670834-702482 GCA_007570785.1 Antilocapra americana | reverse complement strand
GGAGGGCTTTTTTTGATAGTAGACAAAAGAAGACGAATTTCAGAGAGAAGGTATAGTTCACCCAAAGGCAAGGAGTTGAAGGGATTGTGGCAGAACAAATATTCTAAAACTATGATAACTATCCAGGTGGTGCTAATGGTAAAGAACTCACCTGCCAATGTAGGAGACTTAAGAGACAGGAGTTCGATCCCTGGTTCAGGAAGATTCCCCTGGAGAAGGAAATGGCAACGAATTCTTGTATTCTTGCCTGGAGAACCCTGTTGACTGAGGAGCCTGGCAGGCTACAATCCTTGGGGTCATAAAGAGTCAGACATGACTGAAGTGACTTAGCACAGCACAACACATGACAACTATTCCTTGACAGGTGCTTTCTACATTTAAGCATACAGAAGATTCTTCTGGAATATTTGTTACAATGAAGACTACTGGTATTCCACCTCATCTGAGGATTGTGATTCAGAAGATTTGGTCAAGGGCACTAGAATTTTGAACACATTCTGAAGTGAGATTAATACTGATGATCTGGATACCATAATTTAGTCAGTTTGGGTACCAAAGACCTGGACCACAATGAAATGCAATTCAGCCTGAGTTCCAACCACACCTCCAGGGGACACACTGAGAGACCTAATGTACACTCCAAGTAATTAAATGCAATTTGTGTAAAACACAATACAGAAATTTTGGAGAAAGCTTAAAGGTCACTTTACAAAGCAGGGGAAGAGGAACTAGCTGAACAAATGAATGTATTAATGGAGATTAGGAAGAAACTATTCATTTACCTATTAAGGGAATGCATTAGAAAAGCATGTATATGCACTAATTATAAGTCATTTTTATTTGTTCAATAAAGGAGACCTTCCACCAGGTGATACATGATTAGCGTGTTCCTATTTCTAGGTGAACATCAGAGAACTAAAACCATCTTCCCCCAGGTAAACAGCAATCATGAAACTTGACCATGACATTAATACTTTCCCAAAATGGGAAGGGAGCACTCAATCCAAGTCCTTGATCTATACTGCCTCTTCCTGGTTACTTATTGTAAAGGATATTTTCAAAGAGATATATACACCATCTTTGTAGTTTGGTGTATTGCTTAAGAATTCATGGTTTCCTGATGTTTCTCTTCAGTCTGAAGATTTTTCTCTCAGCTGATATTGTCAAGTGAATGTTGTGAAAATACGTTTAGGACATTGTAAATGATGTACCAGTGGGAAAGCACAGCCTGAACTGATGAGCGCAAAGTGTTGTTAATGAGATAAACTGTTAAAAGAATCTTTATGAGACGCATGCAAACTGGGCATTTTGAAGTCCCAAATTATGTGTATCTTTTGAAGGTGTTTCTATTTCCAAAAGCAGAATTTAGCACTTATAGGTATTAAACATGATATACCACTTAAACTATCCTTCCTTCAGTACTACTAAATATGATGGGTCCTGAGAGACATAATTTCTATTTAAAAACCAAGCTCATGAAGAAACTGAAAGGTATTTCATAGAACCCACATGATACCGACAGGGCTAATGCTATATATGCAAAGGACATGACTGAGTGGCATTTGATAGATGAACATCAAGTAATTGAGTGAAACAAGACCCAACACACAATGTCATGCCTTGTAACTGTCCACATGTGCATGGCCTGATCATCCTATACATTAACAGGTAATTTATAGATTAAAACATAAACATCTAATTTGTAATCATTGTTCATTAAGAGAAAAAACAGATTAGAAGAAGAATACAAAAGTTCAAGAATTACTTCAAAATGTAGGATTGTTTTTTAATTTTCCATGAACCATGAAAAATGTTTATTCTGTTAACCAGCTTTACCTCTCCATTGTTTCACAGAGCTGTAAGCTTTCTTCAGAAGGAACTATATTTTAATGCCATCTAATTTTGGTTATACACTTCAAAGCATTAACTAGACACACTCCTAATTATAGTATATGTTGTTTAAAGCACTCAAAAATAATGATTATGCTAAGACTCCCAGATTCAAAGTAATGTTTTGCATTATGAAATATAATGGAAATTATCATGACTCTAAATGGAAATCCCAGCATGACAGAGCCTGTGCTTGATTTTCTTCTTCACCCACTCCCATGAGACTTGATAACAGCTAAAGAGGCTATAGCATGTGAAATCTGCTTGTTCTTCACTAAGTCTGAGAGAGATTTGCCTGAGACATAAATAAAAGAATAATGAAAGGCATACACTTACATCAGACTGCTTCTGGCCCATTCTAGAGAACTCTGTACTTGAGTTTTTACTTTTCATATTGATTACTTGGGTATCACAAAGAGGCTTTTGGTCTGTTGTCTTATTTCCTCCATACTAAACAATCCCCTTCAGTAGGTGTATTTTCTTTGAATAAAATGAATATTTTCAAAAATGTTTAAGTTGAGGTTTTCTACTCATTCTCATGTGGAGCAAAGCAGTTTGCTGTAGAAGTCTGTATCATTTCCATCGAAAAAAGAATCTGGGTTTCTTGGGACTTCCCTGGTGATCTAGTGGTTAAGACTCCATGCTCCCAATGCAGGGGGCTTAGGTTTGATCCCTGGTGAGGGAACTAGATCCCACATGCCATAGCTAAGATCTAGAGCACCCAAATAAAAAAAAGAATCTGGGTTTCTTGCTTGTAAAGGATCATATACTTGGGAGAACCCCACATTCCCAACAACTGAAATTGACTTAGAATTAGTTGAAATGTGATTTTCTTAAAAAAAAAAACTTGCTTCTAATAAAACTCAAATGAATTAAGAGGACCTGTGTTTTGAATGAGATCATTAAAAAGCAATGTGCATGATGTAGAGCAAGTGGAACTGGCTAGTGGAAGTGCAAATTAGTAAAAATCACTTTGGAAAACAGTTTACTTTTATCTACTAAAGCTACATATACACATGTCATAAAATATGGCAGTTATGGGACTTCCCTGGAAGTCCAGTGGTTGAGACTCCATGCTTCCAATGCTGGAGCCACAATGTTCAATCCCCTTTCAGGGAAGTAAGATCCCACATGCCATGTGGTGTGGTCAAATTTAAAAAAAAACAGTTCTATTCCAATAAAAATGTGTGGTTTTATCTATAAAATATATACAAGAATGTTCAGAGAGCAGAATTCAAAATAGCAAAAAACCTGGAAACCAAATCAAATGCCTATCAGCAGGAGAATGGATGAATAATTTGGGCTATGTTCACACAATGGAATATAACACAACAATGAAAAATGAACTATTCCTACATTCAACAAGACACTGTGGAATAAAAGGATGTACACACAAAAGAGTAAATATGGTATGATCCCATTTATATTAGTTCAAAAATAAGTAAGACTATGTTGCAGGAGGTTAGGAAAGCAGTTGCTCTGGGGCAAGGATTTTGACTGAAAGGGACATGAGAGAGTCTAGTGATATTTTGCAGATGTTCCGCATTTTGATGTAGGTAAAAATTTATCAAGTTGTATGTACTTAAGATTTGTGTATCTTACTATTTGCAAATTATACCTAGTTAAAAAATTTAAAAGCAGCATACTTAAACCATGGCAAGACATGTCTATAGCCAATTAATATATAACATAGTAGATTCCATTTTTATAAGGGGCTGATCAAAGAAATCATTCTTTTAAATGAAATAAAGGACATTAAGTGACATACTTTCATGGCAAATGGGGAAACAGTGGAAAGAAAGTGTCAGACTTTATTTTGGGGGCTCCAAAATCACTGCAGATGGTGAATGCAGCCATGAAATTAAAAGGTGCTTGCTCTTTGGAAGAAAATCTATGACCAACCTAGATAGCATATTAAAAGGCAGAGACATTACTTTGTCAACAAAGGCCCATATAGTCAAGGCTATGGTTTTTCCAGTAGTCACGTATGGATGTGAAAGTTGGACTATAAAGAAAGCTGAGCACTGAAGAATTGATGCTTTTGAACTGTGGTGTTGGAGAAGACACTTGAGAGTCCCTTGGACTGCAGGGAGATCCAGCCAGTCCATCCTAAAGGAAATCAATCCTGAATATTCATTGGAAGGACTGATCTTGAAGCTGAAACTTCAATACTTTGGCCACCTGATGCAAAGAACTGACTCATTGGAAAAGATCCTGATGCTGGGAAAGATTGAAAACAAAAGGAAAAGGGGACGACAGAGGATGAGATGGTTGGATGGCATCACTGACTCAATGGACATGAGTTTGAGTAAACTCCAGGAGTTGGTGATGGACAGGGAGGCCAGGCATGCTGAAGTCCAAGGGGTCGCAAAGAGTCAGACATGACTGAGACTGAACTGAACTGAACGGAAGTGACACACTAGACAGTGTATTTGCTTATGATTTTGCAAGATATAAATATTATTTACTTAAATGTCCACATGTTGCATCATATTACCACTTAATTTTGAAGGAAAGTTTTTCATTCATTGTTCATTCTTCCATACAACAATATTTCCAAAGAATTTATTTTTCCAGAGCAATGCATTTTTTATTTTTATTTAGGTATAAGAAAGCAACTAATTACAAGTATTATTTAAATCTTTTAAGTGTTTACTGTTGGGTGTCTCTTAATAAATTTTAATGCCTTTTTTGTATGTTCCATTCTATTACTTTATAGAGCTTTTAGCTTGAGAAATAAATATAGAAGGTACACATATTCGAGCATGCCTACACATCTTTTTCATGCATATATACATACATATACATAGAAATGGTAAAGAAATGCAAAAAAATTCACCATAAAAAGCAGTTTATGTGTACTTTTGTCACATGGGCTTTTCTTTAGACTTTCAATGTAACTTTGTCTTAAAGATCTAAGTAAATGACTTCACATTTTTAGGTAAGTTCATGGGCCAAATTTCTTGCTTAATAATTATGTTGTTTACCTCATTGTGGCAGATGTCTGTCCTTGATTTCCAGCAGCTTTGTCAGGTTCTATGCAATGTAAAAGCTGGATAATAACATAATTATTGAGAGTCAAACTAGCCATCATATGCTAATTTGACTCCCAGCAAAATTAATATTTATCAAATTCCCACAGGGAGACATGAAATTGTATTAGAATATATATCACATACCAAACTCTGATTTTGGCTATTTTTGGTATAAAATTCAGGTTGACATGTCAATGAAATATTTAAACAGGTAATTATATTCATGGATTTTTGGAGAAACTTCCAGCTGTGAAGGTTTGACACAGAGAGACAGAAAAACAGAGAGAAAGAAATAATAAAAAAAATTCATGTGCAACTTTTATGCTACTAATAAACAGTCATTTAATGAACATCTAATATGTACAGGGGATTCAATGAGATGAGTCACAAATCATCTGATCTATGGAGCAAAAATTAATTGGACAAGGGAAAAAATTATTTATTTGAGTCATAGGGGCAGGGGTGAGTTTGCTGTTAATCTCATTGTGAGTCAAATTTCTAAATTCTCAACTTCCAATCTTTTTATTCCTTTCACACCCAACAGTGCCAGATAAAAACAGATAATTATAATTAGATTCTACTATCATTCTAATGACTCCTCCATCTGCTTTGCCAGCTTAATTTTCTCTGGCCTTGAAGTAAAGCTTTTAACAGGGACATGGGAAGAAGAAGCCAATTTGTGGGAAGAAACTATTAGTTCTATTTAAAACATATTGAATTTGAGGTAAGTATTGAGGGAAATTCAGATGAAGGTCAAGTAAAATGGGAACACAGATATAGTAATCAATATTAGATTAATAGTGGTGACATCAGCAAGAAAGAGAGCAAGGACCTCTCCAAAGCCAGCACACCACCCCCCAACACCCACACACATAAAAGCTGTGAGATTGTGAGATTGCTGGCAAAAATATGTCAAGATCAACATTTTCAGAACTCTGAAACTTAACCAAAGGAATAGTGAGGTATTCTTTATTGTAGTTTTCACTATTCCCATTCCAACAGCTCCACAGACACTAGAGGGGGCAGACTATGTTAGGAACCCCTTCAAAACATCATTCTCAGAAAATTGTCATTAGTTTATCTGTATAGCACATATATACATATATAGAAATCCCAGTTCTCAGGGTTTGTCTTTATTTTACCTGACTCAGACCTCACTAAGTGCAGACAACCTTCTCCATGAAGGCATTTATGAAAAAAAATATTTAGCAATTGTTAAACAATGCAGCTCCTTGAGTTAGTCATGACAACTGGACCAAATAAAAACTAGCCAAAAAAAAAGAAAAGAAAAATTAGAGAATGAAATGTCCATCAGTTCAGTTCAGTTGCTCAGTCATGTCCAACTCTTTGCAACCCCATGAATCGCAGCATGCCAGGCCTCCTTGTCCATCACCAACTCCTAGAGTCTACCCAAACCTATGTCCATCAAGTCGGTGATGCCATCCAGCCATCTCATCCTCTGTCATCCCCATCTCCTCCTGCCCCCCAATCCTTCGCAGCATTAGGGTCTTTTCCAATGAGTCAACTCTTCACATGAGGTGGCCAAAGTATTGGAGTTTCAGCTTCAACACCAGTCCCTCCAATGAACACCCAGGACAGATCTCCTTTAGGAAGGACTGTTTGGATATCCTTTCAGTCCAAGGGACTCTCAAGAGTCTTCTCCAACACCACAGTTCAAAAGCATCAATTCTTCAATTCTCAGCTTTCTTCACTATCCAATTCTCACATCCATACATGACCACTGGAAAAACCATATCCTTGACTAGACGGACCTTTGTTGGCAAAGAAATGTCTCTGCTTTTCAATGTGCAATCTAGGTTGATCATAACCTTCCTTCCAAGGAGTAAGTGTCTTTTAATTTCATGGCTGCAATCACCATTTGCAGTGATTTTGGCACTCAGAAAAAGAAAGTCTCACACTGTTTCCCCATCTATTTGCCATGAAGTGATGGGACCAGATGCCATGATCTTAGTTTTCTGAATGTTGAGCTTTAAGCCAACTTTTTTACTCTCCTCTTTCCCTTTCATCAAGAGGTTCTTTAGTTCCTCTTCACTTTCTGCCATAAGGCTGGTGTCCTCTGAATGTCTAAGGTTATTGATATTTCTTCCGGCAATCTTGATTCCAGCTTATGCTTCTTCCAGCCCAGAGTTTCTCATGATGTATTCTGCCTACAAGTTAAATAAGCAAGGTGACAATATACAGCCTTGATGTACTCCTTTTCCTATTTGGAACCAGTCTGTTGTTCCATGTCCATTTCTAACTGTTGCTTCCTGACCTGCATACAGGTCTCTCAAGAGACAGGTCAGATGGTCTGGTATTCCCATCTCTTTCAGAATTTTCTACAGTTTATTGTGATCCACACAGTCAAAGGTTTGCTATAGTCAATAAAGCAGAAATAGATGTTTTTCTGGAACTCTCTTGCTTTTTTGATGATCCAGCAGATGTTGGCAATTTGATCTCCGGTTCCTCTGCCTTTTCTACAACCAGCTTGAATGTCTGGAAGTTCGTGGTTCACATATTTCTGAAGCCTGGCTTGGAGAATTTTGAGCATCACTTTACTAGTGTGTGAGATGAGTGCAATTGTGTGGTAGTTTGAGCATTCTTTGTTGTCGCCTTTCTATGGAATTGGAATGAAAACTGACCTTTTCCAGTCCTTTGGCCACTGCTAAGTTTTCCAAATTTGCTGACATATTGAGTGCAGCACTTTCACAGCATCATCTTTCAGGATTTGAAATAGCTCAACTGGAATTCTATGTACTCTACTAGCTTTGGTCATAGTGATGCTTGCTAAGGCCCACTTGACTTTACATTCCAAGATATCTGGCTCTAGGTAAGTGATCACATGATCATGATTATAAAATCGGGAGGGTGGTGGGACTGGGGTTCTGGAAGGGGAACACATGGCAGATTCATGTCAATGTATGGCAAAAACAGCACAATAATGTAAAGAAAAATAAATAAATAAATAAATATAAAAAAGAATAAAAAGCTCCAACATATTCCTAAGGATCTAAAAAGCAATATACATGCATAGGATGGCATATAATCCCAAGGTTGAGCTCATGTCCAGGAAAGACCTGAGAAGTCCCCAAATGCTCACGTTTAGCTGACATTGAGGCTCTACAGTGGTAGGAAGTGAAAACTGTGATAGCATTATAAACCGCCTGACTGAGTGCTGAAGGCATAACCAAAACACATACAGAATTTCTTGGCTAAGACTAGAATTATTGACTTGAGGCATTTAAGAGAATTTCAACCCAATTATTAGCTGAAAATTAAGCTAACAGAAAAGAAACTTCTATAGCCAAACATGCCAAAGAGTACAGACTTTACAGAATTAATTCATAAAAGTCACTAAGCAAGTAAAAATAGAAAGTAGCAACAAGAAGAAGAGGGTAGAACTATATTCCCAGAGTTTCCACAATCTATTATTTCCAGTTTTCAACAAAAAATTATGAAACATGAGAAGAAAATATGACCCATGTACAGGAAAATATGCAGTCAATAGAAACTGTCTTGAACAAACACAGACATTGGATTTATTACACAAAATATTCAATCAGCTGTTTTCAACATATCCAAAGAACCAAAGCAAACTATGCCTAAAGAACTAAAGGAAAGTATGATAATGATGTCTACCAATTGGGAAAAATTAATAAAAAGATGGAAATTATTTTAAAAGCAGAAATTATGGAGTTGAAAAGTACAATACTGTAATGAAAAATTCACTAGAAGTGTTCAACATCAGATCTGAGCTGGCATAAGGCAAAAACAGCTCACTTGAATAGAGGCCAATAGAGTTTCTGAAGTCTAAAGAACAGAAAAAAATAATTAAGAAAAATGAACAGAACCTCAGAGAGCTGTGGAATACCATCTTGCATACCAACATAAACATAATGGAAATCTCAAAAGTAAAGGAGAGATTAAAAAGGGAATTAAAGAATCTCTGAAGAAATAACAGCTGAAAAGTCCACAGATTTAATTTTTTAAAAAACCATTAAATTTAATATCCAAGATGCTCAATGAAATCCAAGTAAGATAAATTCAAAGAGGTCCACACTTAAACACACCATAATCATACTGTTAGCACTCAACAGCAAAGAGAGAATCTTGAAAGTAGCCTGAGAAAAGGAAATAATCACATATACAGATCTTCAATAAGATTAACAGCTTATTTATATCAGAAAATATGGAGGCCTGAAGACAGTGAAAAGACAAAACTCAGGAGTTTATGAAAGAAAATGACTGTCAACCAAACATTCCATATTTGTCAAAACTATCCTGATAAAAAAGGTAGAAAAATTAAGATAAGCGAAATTTGAGAGAACTAGTTGCTATCAGTGCTTCCCAACAATAAATGCTAAAGAAAATACTTCAATCTGAAATGAAATGACACTAGATAGTAGTTCAAATCTTCATGAAGAAATGAAAAGCACTGGAAGTTTTTTTTTTTATTTTCTGATGTGCAGAATCCAACAAAGAGAATCAAAGAAAATGAAGAATCGGAAGGATCTGTTTCAAACAACAACAATAAAGATAAATCTCCAGAATCTGATCTTAATGAAATGAAGATATGTGATTTATTCAATATAGAGTTCAAAATAATGGTCATAAAAATGCTTACTGAGGTCAGAAAACAATGCATGAAAAAAATGGTATTTCAAAAAACAGAAAATATTAAAAAGAGTGAAGATAGCTTAAGGGACTTATGATACACCATTAAATGAATCAGTATATACATTAGAGCATCACAAAATGAGAAGACAGAGAGAAAAGAGCATAAGGCTTATTCAAAGAAGTAACATCCCAGGTTGCTGAGTGGTAAAGAATCCACCTGCTAATGCAGGAGATGAAGGTTCAATTCCTGGGTTGAGACGATCCTAACCCACTTCAATGCTCTTGCCTGGAAAATCCCATGGATAGAGAACCTGGCAGGCTACAGTCTATGGGGTCACAGAGTTGGACACTACTGAGTATGCATGCACCAGTATAGAAAGATCCAGGAAACCCAACAAGTCCCCAAAAAGATGAATCTAAAAAGACTCACACTGAGAAATATTATGATTAAGCTGTCTAAAGTTTAAGAAAAAGTTAGAATCTTAAACATAGCAAGAAGGAAGCATCTTTTCATGTATAAGGGAAGGCCCTTAAGATTATCAGCAGATTTTTCAACAAAAGCCTTGTAGGCCAGAAAGGAGTAGAAGGATACATTTAAAGTGCTGAAAGAAAAAATCTGCCAACCAAGAATATGCTACCTGGCAAAGTTGTCCTTCAGAATTGAAGAAGAGTTGAAGAGTTTTCCAGACAAGCAAAGCTGAAGGAGTTCATCACTTCTTGACTTGCTTTACAAGAAATATTAAGGAATTCTTACAGCTGAAACAAAAGGATGGTAATGAGTAGCATGAAAACAAATGAAAATATAAAATTCAATTGCCAGAGGCAATTAGGCTACAAAAATAAATAAAAGGCATCTAAATCAGAAAATAATAAAAATGTCTGTATTTGTACAATGATGATATTATATAGAAAAAACTGTAAAGACTGCATCAAAAACAAAAACAAACAAAAAAACCTGCTAGAACTGATAAATGGATTCAGTAAACGTGCACATCTCTAGCACATTCCACTCAACAAGAGAAGGATACACATTTCCCACATAAAATATCTCCAGGACAGACCATATGCTAGGTCATAAAAGAACTCTCAATAAAGTTAACTGGAAGAAATTATACAAAGTAAGTTCTCTAAAAGCAATGGAATGAAATTAGAAGGTAATTAGGAAATTTGAGGAATTCACAAATATATGGAAACTAAAATGTACTCCTAAATAACAAATGGGTCAAAAAAGAAATCACAGGGAAAATAGAAAGTAGTTTGAGATTAATGAAAATAAAAATACATATACCAAAACATATGAGATGCAGTAAAAGAAGTGCTTAAGAGGAAGTTTATATTTATAAATACTTACGTTAAAAATGAAGATAATGCTGTGTACATGAATCTTGAAGTTATAAACCAATGTTACCTCAATACATTTTTAATTAATTTTAAATTTTTTAAATAAATAAAAGTTTAATTTTTTAATGAAGAAAGATTTCAAATCAATAACCTAAACTTCTACCATAGGGCATAAGAAAAAAAGAAAAGGAACCAAACCCAGAGCAAGGAGAAGGAAAAAAATAACAAATATTAGAAGAAAATTTAATTAGATAAAGAACAGAAAAATAATGGAGAGAATCAATTAATCCAAACTTAATTCTTTGAAATAATCAACAAAATTTATAAGCCATTAGTTAGAGTGACTGAAGCAAAAGGAGATGTGTCTCAAGGCACTAAAGTCAGGTAAGAATGAGAGGACATTACCACACACACTATCAAGATAAAAATAATTATATGGCAGTACTATGGAGATCAGTATGGCAATAAATTGGATAAACAAAATGGGAAAATTCTTAGAAAGAAAAAAGCTACAAAAGCTGACTCAAGAAGAAGTAGAAAATATGAATAGGCTTATAACAAGTGAAGAAATTGAATTTATAATAAAAATAAAGTTACTGTAAAGAAAGCTCTGTTCCAAATGACTTCACTGGTGAACTCCACCAAACTTTTAAAGAAAAATTAACACCAAACCTCACAAACTCTTCCAAAAAAAACAGAAGTGAAGAAAATATTTTCTTATTGAAGTCAAATTTGAGGACTCACAAAAATCAACTGGAAAGCTAAAATAATCAAGACCTCGATCTTGACATAAGAACAGATATATCATATGACATCACTTAAATGCAGAATCTAAAAAAATGATACAAACAAACTTATTTACAAAACAGAAACAGACTCACAGACTTAGAGAACAACTGGGGAAGGAGGAGTCAGGGGGAGGGATAGATTGGAAGGTTGATATTTACAGGTACAATTGCTATATTTAAAATAGATAAGCAACAAGGACCTACTGTGTAGTATAGGGAACTCTGCTCAGTAGTCTGTAATAACTTCTGGATAATCAGCTAGTGAAAGCATATATAAAGAAAAGAGAAGAGCAGGGAGAACAAAACTTTCACTAAAGGAGAAATGGTGGAATCAGAGCCAAAAACAGAGAAGGAGAAAAGAAATGATAATTAGTAGAAGAGAAGCAGAAGTTGTCATAAGGAGTCAAGAGAGGGGAAAATTGAATAAGATAGTCCTCAGGATAAAACTTCTGAGTGAGAGAAGAGAAAGTAAAGTGAAAAAAGCATTTGATTTGACAACTCTGAAGTCTCTTGGAAACATCAAGAAAATAATTTCAGTGAAGTGCTGAGGTTGGTAGGAATGAGTGAATGAGGTGATGTAAGCAGTGTCAGTGTTCCATGCTTTTAAGGTAGACATTGATGTAGCTGAAATAGGAAGTCAGCTCCTTCTGACTTCAAAGCCTTCATTTTAGCCATAACACAATGACATTTGCTTAAAGCATATTAAGGTGTTCATTCTGAAGGAAGTTACATAGAATTAGTTTCGATTCTGAAGGTGAGTTGTGACTAACATGTCTATATAGTTAGTATATGAATGTGATGCCATTGTTTCCTCTTCCTAGATTCATGAAAGCTGCTCTAGTAGACAAAGCTAAAGACGATTTTCCCTTTCCTTCAGTTTCTTTTTATGGATTATTTTGACTGCACATTTCTTGTGTGCAAGAAAAACTCAGCAGAGATAATTGTGGCATATAATAAATCCCAAGGAAACACAAATAGCCAATAAATATATGAAAAATGTGCAATACCACCAGTAATCGGGGAAACATAAATTAAAATTATAATGAAAAGACATCTTTTACTCATCAGAATAACCATAATTAAAAAGTGTGGGGACTTCCCTGTTGGTCCAGTGGTTAAGACTCTGTGTTTCCAGTGCAGGGGTTGTGGGTTTGATACCTTGCGAGGGAAATAAGATCCCACACGCCACAATGTGGCCAGATATAAATAAATAAACGTTTTAAAAGTGTGACAATCACCAGTGTAGAGAAGGAGGATGGGTAAACAGATAATCTCAGACCATTCTTTCAGGTATGTGTACTGAAACAGCCACGTGGGAGACCAATGTGACAGTAAAATCCAAAACATGTTAACTCTATAACCTAGGATTTCCATTTCTGGGTATACACCCTAGAGAAACATTTTTATACACACATGAGGGGACACACAAATGGATGTTGATTACAGTACTGTCAAAAATAGCAAAACAAAAAGGAACAACCCAAATGTTCATTAATAAAGAAATGGATAAGATATGGTATCCTCATAGAAGGTATTGCTGTCTAGATAAAAGGGACCAGAGCTATATGAGTCAATAAGGATAAGTCTAGAACTTTTAATATTAAATTTTAAAAATATTTCAGAATAAAATGTATAGGATGATTGCTTACTTAAAATTTATTTTCCAAGCCCATAGAAATATTACATCTTGTTTCTGAATTTCTATTGATGTATGTAAAAGTATTTAAAAGGATGACTATCAAACTCATATGGAGGAGGGCACAACAATCCACTCCAGCATTCTTGCCTGGAGAATACCATGGACAGAAGAGCCTGGTGGGCTACAGTCCATGGGGTTGCAAAGAGTTGGACGTGACTGAAGCAATTTAGCACACATCAAACTCATAGTAGGTCTATCTCTGGGAAACAGAGAGAGGGCAAAAAGTCTGAAGATATGGGCAAATGGGAGTTTTAAGTTCTATTATTTTTTTCCTAAAAATAAGAGATGCATATATAATGTGTGAGTTTTTTCAAAATACCCACACATCAAAGGTTAGAAGGAAATATAAAAGCTATTAATAATTTTAATATCTGGGACATGGTAATATGGGTGTTTGTTATAGATTATTGGTTTGAAAAATAAGTGTAGCTTTCTAAAGGAAAATCAAGTCCCTTAGCATTATTCCATTAGAAGCAGCGTTGGTTTACCGGTTTCAGGGAAAGAGAAAAATAAGGCTTTGTTAGAAGTGGTGAAAGCTGAGCACCAAAGAATTGATGCTTTAGAACTGTGGTATTGGATAAGACTCTTGAGAGTCCCTTAGACTGCAAGGAAATCCAACCAGTTCATCCTAAAGGGAATCAGTCCTGAATATTCATTGGAAGGACTGATGCTGAAGCTGAAACTCCAGTATTTTGGCCACCTGATGCAAAGAATTGACTCATTTGAAAAGACCTTGATGCTGGGAAGAGATGGTTGGATGACATCATTGACTCAATGGACATGAGTATGAATAAATTCTGGTAATTGGTGATGGACAACGAGGCCTGGTGTGCTGCAATCCATGGGATCATAAATAGCTGGACATGACTGAGAGACTGAACTGAAGTGAACTGAGAAGTGGTAATGTGGGCAGACTACACACTGGATCTTCATGTTCTGTAACTTGTCCAGACATGTCCATACGAGTGTGTGGACTCTCAAGCTAGCAATATGAACATATTCTTTTGTGGCAATCTCACAGGAATCTTTAGAGAATGACTCTATTTCAAACTTAGACATTTAAGAAAGTCACCTTTACATAGTGGAACTAGCCACTCCAATAAAGACCAGACAAAAGAAATTCTTCCTTGGAAGATAATAGAATATTTAGGTTGCTTCTACTTCATACAATCCTCCTTCCAGCTGGGCAGTTTCTTCTAGCACACGCTGTTCTTGTCACCATTCTTGGAATAACTCTTGGGTCTTAGTTTGACGCTCTGTCTGTGACTATAAACAACTTTTCCTCCACAGTTAGCACAGCCATAGAATAATGACACTGCATTAGAGACATGAATCATAGCATAAATACTTGTTTTATTATGATAAAATAAATCACTGCTTGTCGGGTTCTATAGACATAGGCAGAAAATGCATCAGGCTTTCTATTTTTTTTTATTATGCACTGAAACGGAGACCATCATTTGTTGAACAGTATGTGTTTAAAACATGTCTCAATGCCTATAATGAAACAGATGATATGTGGTCCTGCAGATCCTTAGGCCAAGCCTGGGTGACTGTTTTCCTACAGAAGAAAAGAGTCTTAACACCTCCAATATGATAGATAAAGAAACATAGTAGCAAGGTAGGAAAATAACAATGAGAGGAGAGGAGAAAAGGGGGAAATGAAGCTAAAAACATAATAGTTTCTGAAAATATATCACCCTAAGTTGAAACTAAAGAACTAAAGGGGGTTGTCATGGCGGTGTCTCTTCAGTCCTCAGTAAATTACACAATCCTGCATTCAATAGGAGAGTATTGGGCCTTTGTACTAATCAGGATGAGCTAGGGTACACCAGAGCAAGAAACAAGCTCTAGTAGCCTAAAGGTTAATTTCTCACTTTTGTGACAGTTCTAGAAGGTGACTTGGGGCTGCACTGTTGCCATCATCATCCCTTGGAGTCTCAGGCTATTGGAGTAGCTAATATGGATGTTGCCAGTCACCAGGAAATAAAAGCCTCACATGGGCTCTTTGAAGCTTCTGCCAAAGGTGACTCATGTCGTTTCTCCTAGTGAATCACTGGTCAAGACAAGCCACATGGCTAAGCCTAAAAGCACAATGGGAAGGTATTCTCCTCCTATAGCTCCCAGCTTGCAGTACCATACTTCAGTGGATTTCATACTTACTGAGATATCCAGGTTTCAGGAGAGCATCTTCCCTTAAAGACAGATAAAATGTGGGGCGGTCAAGTGATTTCAGTGGTAAAAGTGCCCCTTCTCAGCGATATGAAAGAATCACAGCCCACTCCATCCATGGATAGAGCAATGATATTGACAGAGAAGAACTTGAAGGAAAATGTCTGGAAAATGCCAGTGAAATAAGAAAAACCTAAAGGGCTCCATCTTTCCAAGAATTGACCAAAGTATCCTGCAAACCTATTCCTTACCCTTCCCAACATTAATAGAAATATGGAACTGCTTAAGTAGATCAGAACTTTTCAGACTGAAATGAAAATTTCTTTGAAAATATAAATAAACTGAGTCACTGAAGTGAGTCCAGGAACTCAAGAAACTGAAGTAGATACTGGTGTACAGGAGGTGGGAGAATGGTGTACCAGACGATAAGGCTTCACCACCCATAGGAAGGTTGTGGTAGGAGGAAAGCTGGAGGTTTCTTGGTGATTGGTATGTGAGCCTTTTTATGTCAGTTTCAGCTGGCAACGTTGCCACCTCCTCCTACTTCCACTCCTCCTGCTGCTGCTCAGGGCCATCTTGACACTGCTTCCCTCATTCTCTACCACCACAGGAAACTCCAGGACAGATAAACATGAGAAACTGAAGTTGTCACCCTGGGACAGCCCCGTCTACAGCCCTCTTTCAAGGGTAACTGGAGTTGGCCCTGGAGCAGACTTTCTACAACTTCTGCCATGCTCTCAGTCCTCGTCGTTAAGTACCTCTTACAGATAAAGGCAGAGCAATCAATGATGAATATTTCAAACTATGTGGAGTTTTCTATCAGTCCCAATGTCCAACAATTCATGCTTGGAATTTCTCAAGAGATCAGTTCTTATACAATACAGTGCTGATGCACCTACTGAATTCTCATTGTGTCATTGAATGTCATAAGCAGAGGAAATGCAGAATGGGCACATGAAGGTTGGAAAAAGAAATTACCAGTTCCCTTAATAACCTTCCTGGCTTTGCTGATTCCCAGTGAAGTCTCATCTCTCCCTTCATTCTAAAACTCTTGAAAGCAAGGTCTAAGTAAGAAATACTAAAGACTTGTTTTGTTTGAAGTAAGAATAATAACAATAAAACAATAATAAGTGTGTATATGGCAGATGTTGTAGAGACATTATTCTAATCTTTTCACCAGTCTAATGAAGGGGCAATATTATCCATTCCATTTAGAGATGAGATAAACATCACACATAAGTCTCAACCATGGAGTTCCACGGCTGTGATAGGTAGAATAATCCCCTCCACTGAGCAATCATATATACACCCTAATCCCTGGAACCTATGAATATGTTTCCTTACATTGCAAAAGGGCTTTTAAAGATGTGTTAAGGGCAAAAATATCTACATGGGGGAGGTGGCTCAGATGGTAAAGAATCTTCCTGCAACGTGGAGGACCTGGGTTTGATCCCTGGGTCAGGAAAAGCCCCTGGAGAAGGAAATGACAACCCACACCAGTATTCTTGCCTGGAGAATTCCAAGGACAGAGGAGTCTGGTGGGCTACAGTCCACAGTGTTGCAGAGTTGGGCATGACTGAGTGACTAACAACAATATCTGAACTATCTGGTTCAACCTAATCAGAGAATCTTTCCCAAGTGGATCAGAGAAAGATGTGACAATGAAAGGAGAGTTAGAGAGATGACAGCATGAGAAGGGTTCAGAACCCTGAATTTATGGCAGCTTCTGAGATAAAAGGGGCCACATGCCAGGACTGGAAAGAGATTTTCACAAACTTGGAATATCCCTCAGCTTCCAGTCAATGAGAAAATGGGGACCTCAGTTAGACATCACAAGGAACTGAATTCTGTCAACAATCTGGATGAGCAGGAAATAAATCCCCCCTGCAACTCCACCGAGCTTTCAGAAAGGAATACAGCTTTCAAATACCTTTACTTTTGTCCTATGAACCTGTAGCTGACAAACCAGCAAGAAAATAAATTTGTGTTGTTTTAGGCCACTAAGTGTGCAGAAGTTTGTTAAAGCAGCAATTGGAAACTAATACAGGCATTATCTCTTGTTTGGATAGTCACAAAAGCCTTTTAAGTTGACTGATCTATCTTCTTCCATCCTTCGTCTCCCTCCAGTGTATTCTCAACACAGAAATCCAAGCGAACTTTTTAAAAACATATCAGACCATGTCAGTTTTCAGCACAAAATGCCTAATGGCTTCTCAGGTTGACCAGAATAAAAGCCAAAGTCATTACAATGGTCTAGAAGATGACAATCTCATTGTCTTTTTCTGATCCTTACTCCTACTATTCTCAATCTTTCTTACTCCACTCCAGTCATACTGTCTCCATTGCTGGTCCTGAATATGCAGACCTGGGCCCACATCTAAGTGCATCAGCACTATCTAGTCTCTGCCTAAGTCAGTCTTCCCTTAAATACCTACATGGATTTCTTATTCTTCAGTTTCTGCTTGACTCTTTCTTAGGCTTTCCAGGCTTCACAGGTGAATTCTACCAAAAATTTAGAGAAGAGCTAACACCTATCCTATCCAAACTCTTCCAGAAAATTGCAGAGGAAGGTAAACTCCCTAACTCATTATATGAGGCTACCAGCACCCTAATACCAAAACCAGACAAAGATGCCATGAAAAAACAAAAATTACAGGCCAATATCACTGATGAACATAGATGCAAAAATCCTCAACAAAATTCTAGTGAACAGAATCCAACAACATATTACAAATATCATACATAAAGACCAAGTGAGCTTAATCCCAGGGATACAAGGATTCTTCTTTATTCACAAATCAATCAGTGTGATACATCACATTAACAAATTGAAAAATAAAAACCATATGATTATCACAACATATGCAGAGAAAGCCTTTGACAAAATTCAATACTCATTTATAATAAGAATTCTCCAGACAGCAAGCATAGAAGGAACATACCTCAACATAATAAAAGCCATATATGATAAACCCACAGCAAACATTATTCTCAATGGTGAAAAATTGAAAGCATTTCCTCTAAAGTCAGGAACAAGACAAAGATGCCCACTCTCACCACTACTGTTCAAAATAGTTTTGGAAGCTTTAGACACAGCAATCCAAGAAGAAAAAGAAATAAAAGGAATCCAGATTAAAAAGAAGTAAAACTCTCACTGTTGGCAGATGACATGATCCTCTACATAGACAACCCTAAAGACACTTCCAGAAAATTACTAGAGCTAATCAACAAATACAGTAAAGTTTTAGGATATAAAATTAGTACACAGAAATCCCTTGCATTCCTATACACAAAAGCTAATTTAAGGAAACAATCCCATTCTCCATTGTGACAAAAAGAATAAAATACTTAGAAATAAATCTACCTAAAGAAACTAAAGACCTATATATAGAAAATGATAAAACACTGGTGAAAGAAATAAAAGAGGACACAAATAAATGGAGAAATATACCATGTTCATGGATCAGATGAATCAATATACTGAAAAATGAGTATACTACCCAAAGCAATCTACAGATTTAATGCAATTCCTATCAAGCTACCAATGGTATTTTTCAGAGAACTAGAACAAATGATTTCACAATTTGTATGGAAATACAAAAACCTGGAATAGCCAAAGAAATCTTGCAAAAGAAGAATGGAACTGGAGGAATCAACCTGCCTGACTTCAGACTATACTACAAAGCTATAGTCATCAAGACAGTATGGCACCGGCACAAAGACATAAATATAGATCAACGGAACAAAAGAGAAAGCCCAGAGATAAATCCATGCACCTATGGACACCTTATCTTTGACAAAGGAGGCAAGAATATACAATGGAGAAAAGACAATCTTTTTAACAAGTGGTGTGGGGAAAACTGGTCAACCATTTGTAAAAGAATGAAACTAGAACACTTTCTAACACCATACACAAAAATAAACTCAAAATAGATTAAAGATCTAAATGTAAGACCAGAAACTATAAAACTCTTAGAGGAAAACATAGGCAAAAGACTCTCTGACATAAATCACAGCAAGCTCCTCTATGACCCACCTCCCAGAGTAATGGAAATAAAAGCAAAAATAAACAAATGGGACCTAGTTAAACTTAAAATGTTTTGCACACCGAAGGAAACTATAAGCAAGGTGAAAAGACAGCCTTCAGAATGAGAAAAAATAATACCAAATGAAGCAACTGACAAAGGATTAATCTTCAAAATATACAAGCAGCTCATGCAGCTCAATACCAGAAAAATAAATGACCTGATCCAAAAACAGGCCAAAGAACTAAACAGACATTTCTCCAAAGACATACATCACTAATAAACACATGAAAAGATGCTTAACATCATTCATTACCAGAAAAATGCAAATCAAAACCACAATGAGGTACCATTTCATGCCAGTCAGAATGGCTGCTATCAAAAAGTCTACAAACAATAAATGCTGGAGAGGATGTGGAGAAAAGGGAACACTCTTACACTGTTGGTGGGAATGCAAACTAGTACAGCCACTATGGAAAACAGTGTGGAGATTCCTTAAAACACTGGAAATAGAACTGCCATACAACCCAGCAATCCAATTGCTGGGCATACACACTGAGGAAACCAGAACTGAAAGAGACACATGTACTCCAATGTTCGTTGCAGCATTGTTTACAATAGCTAGGACATGAAATCAGCCAAGAGGTCCATCGGCAGATGAATGGATAAGAAAGCTGTGGTACATATACACAATGGAATATTACACAGATATTTAAAAGAATGGATTTGAATCAGTTCTAATGAGGTGGATGAAACTGGAGCCTATTATACAGAGTGAAGTAAGTCAGAAAGAGAAGCACCAATACAGTATATTCACACACACACACATATATATATATATATGGAATTTAGAAAGCTGGTTATGATAACCCTATATGCAAGATAGCAAAAGAGACACATATTAAGAACAGACTTTTGGACTCTGTGGGAGGAGTCAAGGGTGGGATGAATTGAGAGAATAGAATTGAAACATGTATATTACCATATGTGAAATAGATGACTCATCCAAGTGTGATGCATGAAACAGGGCACTCAAAGCCGATGGACTGGGACAAGCCAGAAGTATGGGATGGCGAGGGAGGTGGGAGGCAGGTTTGAGATAGGGGACACATGTTCAACTATGGTTGTTTCATGTCAATGTACGGCAAAAACCACCACAACATTGTAAAGCCATTAGCCTTCAATTAAAATAAATAAATTAATTTAAAAAATAAAATTACAATACCTTTTCAGTACTTTCTTATTTTTTCTCAATAGCACCTTTCATTTTCAAATACATCCTTATTTTGCTTATGTCTTCCTGTACTAGAATTTGAGCCCAATGAGTGAGGGGGTATGTGATATATTTGGTTATATATGTGATATATTTTGGTTACTGATATATCCTCAACACCTAGTCTGGTGCCTAGGAGGCCCTCAATAAATATTTCTTGAATATGTGAATGGATGAATGTGTGAATAAATAAATAAGCAAATAAATGAATTAATGAAAAAATCTCAGAGCTTCTGGGTGTGGCATAATGCCGCTGGGTCCTGACAGCCCACTACTGTGGGCTCCCACAGTCTCTGCTCATATCCATGTTTATACACATACTCTGCAGACTCTTCCAATATTTGCATATCTGTATCTCCCATGGCAAAAATTTTCCTGATGAATTATTTCCAAATCCCATTTGTTATAAGCAACATCTGTTAACATGATAATTTTGAATAAAGGGAAAAAATCAGATCATGGCTATGGAAGACAAGTATAAGGTAGAGTGTTTAAGAATATAGTCATACCAGAATTTAAATCCTGTTTCTACCACTTACTAGTTACAAGACATTAGGCAAGGTTCTATGGGCTTCCCTGGTGGCTCAGTGGTAAAGAATCTCTCATCAATGCAGGAGACCTGGGTTCAATCCCTGGTTGGGAAGATCCTCTGAAGGAGGGCATAGCAACCCACTCCAGTATTCTTGCCTGGAGAATCCCATGGATAGAGGAGCCTGGCTGGCTACAGTCCATAGGGTCACATAGTCAGGAGCAACTAAACAGCAGCAGCAGCAAGGTCTGTATTTAGTCACTGCTAACCTCAGTTTCATCATGTGTGATTAATAATACTTAACTCATAGGGTTATAGAAGGAACTCAATAAGTTAATTAAAGCATTTAGTGTAGTCCCAGCACATAGTAGGTATGCCATACCTTGTAATTATGACTGTGAGCACAAGGATATTTTTCATTCTTGACCACCTCAAGGTCTGCTTTACCTTCAGTGTAAATCATGAGGTCTGCCTTGGAGCAGACCTACCGTCTGACATAAACACCTGCCTCCTCTGACCACCATTATGCTCTCAATCCTAAACTTAGAGCTGCTGATTGTTTCCCTTAGAAGTGTGGATGCAGACCTGGGCCTGAAACTCTACCGTGTCCTGGAGGAAGCTTGATCAGAGAACCCATAGTGATACAGATGAGAGGGTGGGTGGTAGGATTTTACATCCCAAGTTGTAATTTTATATTTCCTTCTCTTCTCTGTTTTACCCACTTGTGCAGGGACCCAGGAAACCAGGAGATTCCTTTATTAAATTTTTAGAGAAAGCCTTACTAGAATTAAAGGAACACATCACAGAGCAGAGAATAAGACCATGCCATGGTATCAACCAAACAATCCCTTCTTCCCATGGGTGAAGCGATTTCACAACCATTCATGAAGGAAACAGGACTCAAACCCATATCACAGTTATTCTGGTAGGATTTCTTCTTAGACACTTCCAGGGTAGCAAACAGAAAGAAACCTCATTCATTTCTACATTTCCTACAGCTACATTAACTGATCTTACCTTACACTGTTCTTTTTCTATTACTTTGGAACAGGAGTCAAGGCATAGTAATGAAGGGAGTAGCATTTTTTTTTCAGAAGAGAACTTTAGACCCAAGGTACTGTGTTATCTCTTCTGAATTAAGTCCCAGCTGTTGTGTCAGACAGATTCCACTTTTAAAACTTAGAGGCTTGAATTTAATCAACTGCTTTTCTCCAACTCACTAGAAAATTTTCCTTTTTATTAAAACGTTCTTTTTAGTATTTAAAGGTAAACCAGAGTGTTGAACAGGACAGAAGGTGAATGACTCGGTACTATCTACCATGACTGTTTAGACAACACTTCAAAAATATCTTGCTTATTGTTGAAGACAGTGTTGTGTTAGTAGAGTGCAAAGGATAGGATTTACACACACACACACACACACACACACACACACACACACACACACACACCATGAGTTAAGCTAACACAGCAAGCCCTCTGTAGCATTTCTGGATGAGGCAATATCTTTAAAGATTTCAGCAGTTAAAGTTTCAGCAGACCCTGGAGAGTCTAAAGGCAGGGCTCAACCTCCAGAAGACTTCACAGTAGAATTTAAGAGGCTGACTCTTAAAACTCTGTTGATGCATGAAAATGGTTATAATCCCCATTCTGTTAGAATAAATATTTCCAAATAACCATCATAGAATGAAGTAGCAGGCTTCCATCAGTAGAAAAAACTTACTTTCATAGCTTCTACTTTCTCCAAGAAAGTAAGAATTGTTTTCCAAAGAGACAATCTTTTCAGCATCTATGCATAATAGTTTTGTAACTCTGTTTTCTAACTCTGTATTTGGTGGAGTAAGAAATTAAGATATACAAGATAGTGTTTTTTTTAAACTGACTTCACTTTATAAAAATAACTAATTGATCATGCCCATGACTGTCCTGTTTACAAATAACACACTATAATTCATTCCCACTCAATCTACTTTTCAAAACATAAAGGCCTGGAAAGCTATGCAAAAGGACATTGAATTTATCCCATTAGCAATGAAGTTAGCAAAAGTTTTTGAAAAATAAAGTTTCTTTCAGTTCAGTTCAGTTGCTCAGTCATGTCTGACTCTTTGAGACTCCGTGAACTGCAGCACGCCAGGCTTCCCTGTCCATCACCAACTCCTGGAGTTCACCCAAACCCATGTTCATTGAGTTGGTGATGCCATCCAACAATCTCATCCTCTGTCGCCCCCTTCTCCTCCTGCCCTCAGTCTTCCCCAGCATCAGGGTCTTTTCAAATGAGTCTGCTCTTCACATGAGGTGGCCAAAGTATTGGAGTTTCAGCTTCAACATCAGTCTTTCCAATGAACACCCAGGACTGATATCCTTTAGGATGGACTGGTTGGATCTCCTTGCAGTCCAAAGAACTCTCAAGAGTCTTCTGCAACACCATAGTTTCCTTGGAGTAGAGCAAAAAACCATGAGACTTGAAATCGGAAGAGATGGATGAAATACTATCTTTGTCATCTATAATCCTCAATTTAGCCATCAGGGAATATCTTCATAGGATTTTTCTCAAAGTCACATTAAGCAATATATGTCATAGACTGTAAAGTGACATGGACATACTTGTTGCATAGCATAAGCGTATTGGTTATCTGCAATGCCCACCAAGAAAAATGCACCTTTTTCCCTTTTCTTAGAAAATTTTCTTAATTTAGTACACATGGAGGGTTGAAAAAATAGTTGGCACTTGTAATTATGAAATATGGTCAAAATAGTATTTAATAATTCTAAATATTTTGGGTAGAGAGTTTTCATAGTTCAGTTGACAAAGGATGACTTTGAATGGGAATGAAAACCATAATCTTATTTTGAAAACATCAATTGTCTAATTATTATGGGCTCTGTATGTTCTTTTTCAATAACTGTGGCAAAGAGAATTTCATAGTCAACGCCTTCTGCAAATATGCTTTTGTGGTAGAGAGAACAAATACATTTTGCAAAGGAAAATAACCATATTTAGAGAATTAGACTGATTTGTTGACTCACTGGCTGAATTAAATAATTCCCCCCTCAGACAGTTGGCAGAGTGAAAAATCAAGCCCTTCAACTTCATGGCTGTCTCTGCTTTTACTTGGTTTGTTTTCTCTTAGGTCCCAAAATGCAAAATAGATGTGTTTTGCTACCTGATGACAGTTATAAGTGACAAACTTCTTAAGTTTTAACTCTATAAACATAGAAGTCAGGATTCTGTCTGTCTATGGCTAGCATTCTAAATGAATACTTTCTTTACTGTCTTCTCCATTGTTATAAACAACTCAGTTAAAAACAATCACTTCTATAGTAGACTACACTCAACTGTGGGCTTCCCTGGTAGTGCAGAAGGTAAAGGATCTGCCTGTATGAAATGCAGGAGACCAGAGTTTGATCCCTGGGTCGGAAAGATCCCCTGGGGAAGGGAATAGCTACCCACCCCAGTATTCTTGCCTGGAGAATTCCATGAACAGAGGAGCCTGGTGGGCTACAGTCCACGGGGTCAAAAAGAGTCAGACACGACTGAGTGACTAACACACATGCACTCTACTGAAGAAAAGAAATGATGCAAAGGTAAAGAATACCATAACTAGGCCCAACTTATTTGCAATGACATTTAGAGGTTTTATAAAATAATCATACACTTAGTTAAAATTAATAATTAATTGGTTTCTCAAGAAAGTTATTTGCCTCATTTAGTAAACATTTATAGTATTTCAGTTATAAGCCAGGCATGGTGCTAAGTGATAGGGAGCAAGTGAAGATATTCCCAGCTCTAGTAGAGCTGTTCATTTCAATGAGAAAATAGACATTAATCCACTGATTATGCTGATGTGAATACATAATTACAAATGGAGAAAAAATGTTATGAAAGAAAAGGGTGTGAGCCTCTTAAGTAAGTTACAAAGAAAACTGTTAACAGCCTGAGAGTGCAGAGAGGGTGGGCTTTCTTTAGGAGGCAAAGTTAAAAGAAGGGACTTCCCTGGGGTGAAATGGATAAGAATCTGCCTGCCAATGCAGGGGACAAAGGTTCATTCCCTGCTCCAGGAGGATTCCACATGCTGTGGAGCAACCAAGCCCATGAGCTGCAATGACTGAGCCCATATGCTACAAGTACTGAAACCTGTGCACCCTAAAGCCTGTGCTCTGTAGCAAGAGCAGTCACTGTAACGAGAAGCCCGAGTACCACAGTGAAGAGCAGCGCCCACTAACCACAACTAGAGAAAGCCTTGACAAAGCAATGAAGACTCAGTGCAGCCAAAATAAAATGAAAATAAAATTTTAAAAAGTTGAAGGAAGTGGTAAGAACTCTTTAAGTGAAGAAGGACTACAAACTCAGACTAAGGAGATGGTGTGTGCAAAGACTGTTCAGTGAGGGACTTCCCTGGAGGTCTAGTGGCTAAGACTCCATGCTCCCAATGCAGGAGGCCTGGGTTTGACCCCACATGCCACAACTAAGGATCCTACATGCAACTAAAAGATACTGCTTGCCATAACAAAGATTGAAGATCCCAGGTGCTGCAACTAACACCCAGTGTAGTCAAATAACTTAAAAAAAAAAGATCCTTTGGCAAGAGAGAGAAGGATTTGAGAAGCTTAAAGAAGCCCAGTTTGGTGGCCATGAGTTACTTTGTGTGTTACCAAGAGTAATAAGCCTCTGGGAAGGACACTGATGAAAGATGATACTGGAGCACTAAGCAGGAAAAAGAGATGCAGTGTCATATAGACCATGTCAAAGATATTGGTTTTTAACATCTAATAAAAGATGTTTGTTTATGTTTTCAGTAAATGCAATGCTTCCTACTGCCAGTCTTCTAGACACTCAAGATAGAGTAACAAATTTAAAAAATGTGTGATCACATTTGTGTTTATCCTGTTTTCAGGATAAAATATGGATTGGAGGGTGTTCAGCACTGATGCCTGGAGACTAATTTGTAAGTTTCTGTAGCAGTTCAAATGAAATATGATAAATGTTTGGCTTTTGGCAGTGGGTGGTGGAGAGAAGTGGACACAGCTATGACATGTCAAGAGGTACAATCAACAGGATTTGGTGATAAATAAGAAGCTGGCTTGAGAAAACAGAGATATCATCTGTACCTCAGTGTTTCGTACTTGAGACACTATATTGAGAAAAGTAAATTTTACTGAAATAGGAAAGTCTGGAAGAGAAAGAGTTACATCTACTTTTCTTTATTGGAAGATAGTGAGGAGTGACCATATACTCAGGCTGATAAGTTTAGTCTTGGACATATTGACCATGAGGTGATATTCAAGTGGAAATATTGAGTAGATAGCTGGAAATACAACTTTGGAATTCAATAAAGAGGTCTTGGCTATAAAAATTTAAGAAAACACATTAGGGGTGGAACTTGAAATCACCAGATTATAAACTTGATGAAAGGAGGGTCTATGTCTATTTTTGCTCACAATTGGAATTTTAGAAGAATGTATTTGACACATACTAGGTGTTCAATAAGTATTTGTTAAATTATGACTGATCAACAGATGAACATATAACTCTTAAAATTTCTTATATAAGCTTACAAAATCACGCTTGTGATTTCTCTAGAATAGTATAGTACATGTTGCCTTTCCTGTGCCACAAATGGTGAGCAAAACATCAACATAATTAATTTATAAAAGTAACAAACCCTTATCTATAAATAAATCTGGTAAAAATATACACACCTGAATGTAGAAAACCAGGTGGGGAGCACTACATGTTTGTGGATATTTCAAAAAAAATCCCAACAATTGGGGAGAACAAGATGGCAGAAGAATAGGTGGACATGGAGTACATCTCTCTCCGTGGATACATCAGGAATACACCTTCATACACAGAAGTGCATGCAGAACACCAGCTGAGAGCAAACAGGAGGACCTGACTAGTGGAAAAGAATATGTAGAACCACACAAAACTCAGTAGGATGAAGGAACTAGGGTGGAAAACAGGAGTATTAGTAGGACTGGACCTACCCTTCGTGGGTGGGAGAACCGAAGCAGGGGTCCTATTCCCACAGCAGGGCAATTATCTGAATCAGAGGAGAAACATTTAAGGCTGAGAGTGAAACAGCTGATCTGTGGCAACCTAAATGGAATGAGACTCAGACAGTCCTTGCTGCAGCCATACACATGCCAGGCAGGAATGCAGGTCTCCTGGCAGGGGCAGCGGCTGGGGGCTGGAGTTTAGGGATTTGGGGGCAATCTAGGTGTGAGGGCTGCTGTTGACTATGGAGGGACAGATCGAGGGGATGGGAGGGAGGAGATCGTGGTGGGAAATGCCTGTGGAGGAAAGTGAGGCAGGCATGGAAGCAAGGCAATACTGCTGAGTCACGTGTAGTGGTGGAGCTATCACCATAACTTCTCTCTTTCCACAGCTGAACAATAGAGAGGCTGGCCCATCAAATGCCTGACGCACTGCACTACAGAGTAGGACCCCAACCAGGGTACTCATTTAAGTGACTGATGCACCAATCTACAGCACAGAACCCCAGTGGGGGGGGGGGCTCTATATGCCTGACATGCCAACCAACAGAGAAGGATCCCAGGCAAGGAATCCCTCTAAGTGCCTGAACAGGCAGAGCTATGGAGAAAAACTGGCCAAAGAAGCCTTCTGATTGCCAGCTACAAAAGGCTCAAAAAAAAAAAAAAATCTCTGATAGGGCCATAACTCCTGCCATGGAGGCAGTTTTTGTCCCTGAACACTTGGTGCTGCCAGGGTCCCTGCAAGCCAAACAGCGGCACCACCTTCATGCTCAACTCTCACTGGGGCAGAGCTGCCACACCAAAAAAAAAAAAAAGGCTTGTGTTTAGGCCCACAGGGTCACTTCAGCCCTGTCCGATGCTTTGTGACCCTGTAGAATGTGGCCTGCCAGGCTTCTCTGTCAGATAGGGGGTTCTCAAGGCAAGAATACTGGAGCGTATTGGCCAATACTGGCTGCTATACCCTTTTAGAGTACTGTATTTCCTGCTGCCCTAGCCGCAAATCTCCCTGAGTACCTGGTGCTGCCAGAACCTCTGCGACCCAAGCAGCTGCACCACCTCTACACCTGGCCCTCACAGGGGCAAACCCAGGTCCTCCAGGGAAGCCTCAGGAGCTAAACCCCAGTGGACGACCCACAGGTAGAGGTGGAAATAAATCCACAATTGAAACCCAGGGGCAGGGTGGCTAAGGAAGAGGATCCAAAACCTTCCCACCAGCTGTACAAGCTGTAGATTAAATCCACATGATCAACTGTCAGGGGACGTTTAACTTTAAGGAGTCCAATATTTTGTACTTTTCTTCTTCCTTTGTGTGCCATTTCTCAAGGATTCTCTGTCCCTTATCAGTTCCTATTCCAGAACGAGTAGAATTGCATGCAGTTCTCAGGACTGAGATCATGAGAAAGGGTATCTACTTGGATTCCTTGCAGTTACTCCCTTCCTTGATTTCTTTCAGCATCAGCAATCTTGTATGTATTAGACCATCCATTTTTTTGTTGCAATTAACGGCACTTCATCCTGTGTAATCATTTCATCAAAGATATATAAGCCTGCATTTCTGCTAATAAAACACCCTTGCTCCACTAGAGACCTGGGTCCCCCACGTCCTTTTTTCTCTCTCTCTCTTTCTTTTCATCGACTCTGGTCCACCTGGTCCTGGTCTGATAATAAGACCACAATCAACTAGGCAGACTCTGCATTTTTAAAATATATAAAAGGCCATTGAGAGCTCCCACAAAAGAAAATGCACTAGCTCTGATAGCTGTGGACATTGGAGGCAAGAACACACAGGAGTAGAAACAAATTAGAATCTGAGCAGCCCGCACAGCAGGTTCAGAGATCAGTACAGTATTGGAGGGCATCCTAGGGAGGTAAAGTGGACTGAGATTCCCAGTGTGGGAAAGGACTCTGACAGCAGTGACTCAAGGAAAACATTGTTTATTCTTGTTTTATAACTTGTTCTGTAGATTCTTTTGGATTTTTTTTTCTTTCTTTTTTTAATTTTTTCCTCCCTCTATTGTAGTTGTCGATTTTATTGTCACTAAGAAATCCAGCTAAGCTTTTGAGGATTTTTTTTCTTTTTCCTCAGTCACATTTTTTATTTTTGTCATAAACCTCTGCCTCTAGTTTGGGCTTTTACAGTTCTGTGGAGTTTTCCTCTTTCTTTTTTCTTTCTCTTTTTAAAATTTTAATTTCTAATTTTTAAATCTGTTATTTTTTTCTGCATTTATTTCTTTCTCTGCTTTTCCTACTGTTCTTTTCCCCTTGCAGTTAATCTTCAACATATATAAATCTTCATCTACCTCTAACTTTGCATATCTATTCTTTCTTTCTTTTATTTCTCTCCTTTCCTCTCAACATATTTGTTAGTTTTATTTTCATTGCTTTATTCCCAAATTGTCACCTTGCTTGAGTTTTGTTTTCCAGTTTGTGCTTTAATTAGTTTTGTTCTGGTAGATATAATTTTTGGTTTCTTTTGTTTGCCAGGTCAGTCTATTATACTTATATGTTGAGAAGAAAGGAAAGAAAGAAAAGTTTTGTTTTCACTGTTTTATTTCCCACTTGGCATCTTGCTTTTGTTTTGTTTTCCAGTTTGTGCTTAAGTTAGTTTTGTTCTTAACAGGTAAATATACTTTTTGATTTCCTTTGTTCACCAGATCAATCTACTGTACTTTATTTTTGGTGGACTGTTTTGATTTTGCTCATGGGTGTATATGGTATTTGTGTATATTCCATTATTTTAATTACTATTTGCCTGATCTTGTAACTGCCATTTGTCTGGGGTTCATCTTTTTTTTCTCATTTTTGGATATTTTACTCTCAGTTAATGCCATAACGAATCACTTGTAGAATCTTCACTGCTGATAAGAGACCAAACCCTGAGCCTTTGGAGTGGAAGCACTGACTCTTAGACCATAGACTAACAGAGAACTAACCCTAGGGATTATCAAATAGTGAAAGCTCACACAAAGGAAACTACTTGAATATAAGACCCAGCATCACCCAACCACTAGTAGCACCCTGTGCAGGACACCTCAACTAAACAACAAACAAAAATACAAAGCCAATCATTAGCAGACATGAGTACCACCTCACTCAGCCATGCCCATCAGAGAAAAAACAAATAAATAAACAAAAACTCACCACAAATCTCACCCTATATGAAGCTCACACTAACCATTGGACCAACCTTAGGAGGGCAGAAGCCAAAAGGAAGAAAGACTTCAAACTTCTTCAAGGAATTGAAACCTGGGAAAAGGAGACCTCAAACACAATAACTTAAAAAAAGAAAGAAAAGTCAGAGAAATACTGCACAATGAAGGAACAAACTAGAAACACAGAAGTCCAAATAAATGAAGAGGAAATAGGAAAATTACATGGAAAAGCATTCAGAATAATGATAATAAAGATAATAAAAAATAAACTCAAAAATAAAATGGAGAAAATGTAAGAATCAATTGGCAAAGACCTAGAAGAATTAAAGAATAAGTATACAGAGACAAACAGCACAACTACTGAAATTAAAAACACTCTAAAAGGAATCAATAGCAGAATATCTGAAGCAGAAGAACGAATCAGTAAGCTGGAAGATAAAATAGTGGAAATAACTTCTGAAGAGCAGAATAAAGTAAAAAGAATGAAAAGAGCTGAGGATAGTCTCAAAGACCGCTTGGACCATATCAACACACCAATATTTGAATTATAGGGGTCCCAAAAAAATGAGAGAAAAAGAAAGGATATGAGAAAATTTTTAAAGAGATTATAGTTGAAATTTTTCCCAACATGGAAAAGGACATAGCCAATCAAGTCCAAGAGGCAAAAAGAGTCCCTAACAGGATAAACCCAAGGAGAAACATGCCAGGACACACACTAATCAAACTAACAAAGACGAAACACATAGAAAGTATATTAAAAGCAACAAGGGAGAAGCGACAAGTAACATACAAGGGAAACCCCATACATTTCACAGCTGATCTTTCAGCAGAAACACAGCAGGCCAGAAGGGAATGGCAGGATATATTTAAAGTACTGAAAGGGAAAAATCCACAACCAAGATTATTGTACCCAGCAAGGATCTCATTCAAAATTTATGGAGAAATAAAATGCTTTTCAGACAAGAAAAGTTAAGAGAATTCAGTACCATTAAACCAGCCTTACAACAAATGTTAAGCTGACTTATACAGTCAAGAAATACAAGAGAAAAAAAAAAGATCTACAAAATCAATCCCAAACAATTAGAAAATGGCAAGAGGAACATATATATATCAATAATTACTTTAAATGT
>ML664651.1:628684-645834 GCA_007570785.1 Antilocapra americana | reverse complement strand
GATGATCATAGTAAAAATATATCTAGGACTTTCTCTGGAGCTGTTGCGTACAGTGTACATTTTCAGGTAGCTCCTTGGTCCAGCTTGGACTTCTCAAGGTCTTAGGCTCCTTCCTGTGTAGTCGGTGCTAACTGCATGGATTTAATTTGTTATTCCTGTCTCTGCCAAGGCGGCTCCCCCCTGATTATTTTAGCTTCTTCTGTTTGCTGGTCTCTTAGTGTCTATTTCCCACCCTGACACAAGGGGTATGGTGGTGGTCACTCTTTTAGGCTCACTTGTTCACTCGTGCTGTGGGGAGGGAGGAACACTGCAAACAGATATCACTGGTGTGTGCTCATAGTGATTCAACCACTCTGGGGTTTGTCCCCTCTCACTCTGTGTGTGCTTTCCCCGCCCACACTGCTCAGGCTCTTGGTTGCTCCGCCGGGAGCAGCCTGAGGCAGCCGCTGAGGCTGCTATGCTTCCCAGGTCTGAGCAGCCCAGCGCAGTTGGGGGCTGTGGCTTCTCCCCTCCCCTGTCCCAGCCGCTGGGTTTTCTGGGTGTGCAACTGGGCATGCTTTCTCAGGTATGTGGAGAGCTGATCTCTGGCAGTGACCATTCAGAATCCCAAGAAGTCATGGTTAGCAATGAATTCTGCCAGCAGTTTGGTAGCAGATGCCTTGCTGGGGCCGTGATTGCGCCCTGTAGCCCCACCTGCCAGTCTCCAGTGGGGGGTGGGCCCGTCCGCAGCCACGCAGCCGACTGGCTCCATGTAGCCCTTTGTTCTGTGCACTGGGCCTGGCAGTGGCTTTTCAATGGAAAGCTATTCCACAGTCTAGGTTGATGTCTCAGGCTAGTTCCCTCGGGTTGCCCTCAGGCATTCAGTCCCAGTCCTCACCCAAAGCAAAGCAGCTGCCCCTTCCTGAGCAGCCCACGCTGGCTAGTAGGGGATGGGGCATCTGGGATGCCACTCTGCTGGGAGTTGCAGTTAGGTACATAATCTGTGGGGGTTAATTATTTATTTATTTTTGCTCTGGATTATTTTGCCCTCTGAGACGTGCCACAGATCCTCTGGGGAGAATGTTTCCTGGTGTTCTGAAATGTCTCTTTTTTAAGACTCCCTTCCCTGGACGGATCTCCATCCCTACCTCTTTTGCCTCTCTTTATACTTTGTACATTTTGTCCTACTGCCTTTTGAAGACAATGAGCTGCCTTTCTGGGTGCCTGATGTCCTCTGCCAGCATTCAGAAGTTGTTTTGTGGAGTTTGCTAGGCTTTTAAATGTTCTTTCGGTGTATTTGTTGGGGAGAAAGTGGTCTCCCTGTCCTATTCCTCTGCCATCTTAGGACCGCTGAGCATCGCACTTTTAAAAAATGTTTGCATCATCAAGGTGCTAGTTGGCACAGAGGATATTACTATGTGAAGAAAAACCACGGATATCAATCAATAACTTTTGAGCCAAGAAGTGAGTCAAAAGAATAAAAAAAAAGAATCAGACTTTCTCTAAATGTGAATATGTTTTAGGAATGCATTAATCAATTTATTTCACTCATGGTTCCCTTTTTATATATGAACAATTGTGATATATGATAAAATCTATATTCACATAAGTCTGAAAGATCTCTTTCAGGTGGTAGTACCAATAGAAATCCCAGGTGATAAGAAAGATTTATGCCATAGTTTAAATAGCAGTATTTTACTGTTACATAAAGTTATGGCATATCTGACGATCAATGGCATTGCAACATTGATGAAATATAGTAGGATAACAGACACAGAGCACAAACCAGCAGCCATGACAACAAATAGACATCAGATCTCTTTACAAGGTTACCAGAAAAGCTGAAAATAAATCCAATTTAACAAAAATGAAATGCAACTCAGAACAGACATGTTTGCCTTTAATTTGAGGCTTGTTCTTTTAAAATGAAATAAAACTTTTCAAAAAATATTGGAGTCAATAAGGTTTATCCTAAAAGGTGTTCATAAAATATTGCGCTACTATTTTTTTCACTGCTGATATTTTTCCATTCACACAAGCACCTTGGAGAGATTTTTGCCCAGTGTTCTGTGAGGACACTTGTTTCTCTGGGCAACTTGTTGCGCCCCCCCCCCCCCAAAAAAAAACATCATGCTCCCATATCCTGAAGTACTGTGTTGATTCACATACATTAACCTTGAAAGTATTTTCTATAAACTGTTTTCAGTATCCTTGCTCATGAGGAAAGATTTTATGCTTGGAGAACATAGTTTAACACAATACATAATGTAACCTTATGTGAAGTGTTAGTAGTTCACTTGTGTCTGACATTTTTGCGACCCCATAGACTGTAGCCCACCAGATTCCTCTGTCCAGGGGATTCTCCAGGCAGGAGTTGATCCAGGGATCGAACCGAGGGTCTCCTGCATTGGAGGCAGATTCTTTACCATTGAGCTACCTGGGAAGCTCATAATGTAATCTAGTAAATCTAAATTATATGTTCCAAATTAACATTCCTGGGACACACTGTTTCCCCTCTATGTTGGGTATTCTATATATTAACCAAAATAACTGAGACAATAAACAGGATATATTAAGAGAAACTTTTAAAGACATTTTTGAGCAATTATATAGCCAGGCAGTATATTAAGAATGTTTCACATATTGTCTCACTTTAAACATCACAGTTCCCTAGGAAATGCATGATTATACTAGTTATAGTTGAGGAAACTTAAACTTCTGTGAATTAATTTGCACAAAATCTCCAGGGTGCTAAGTCAGAGCTGGACTTCACTGCAAGACAAGTTCAATTCCAGGTTTGGGAACCTTAGCTGCCAGGGAGTTCCACCTCACATTTTAGAGCCCAGCATCTAGTTTCTTGCTGAATTTGTTGTTGCTGTTCAGTTTCTCAGTCATGTCCAACTCTTTGCAACCTCATGGACTGCAGCACACTAGGCTTCCCTGTCCTTCACTATCTCCCAGAATTTGCTCAAATTCATGTCCATTGAGTTGATGATGTTGTCAAACCATCTCATCCTCTGCCACTCCCTTCTCCTTTTGCCTTCAACCTTTTGTTTCTTATTGAATAGCTCTCAGTAAATTATTATTGTTTTTAATAGAGTTAAGCTTTCAACTTTTAGCAAAGGTGACTATCAAACAATGATTAACCTTGTGACTCTTACTTCTGCATGACTTGCTTATCACTTAATAAATACTCCTACATAATGTCCCCTGTGATGCATTGTTCCCTGAGACTGGAACCAGGGGGAAAAAAGAATGGCTTCTTTCAAAGAATTTAAAGCCTATTATCTCAACATACACATTTATCCATTTCCCTACTCATCAGATTTTTCCCTATTATTGCTTACATTTTTCTCTACATAAACCCTTTGGAGTACACTTGAAATAGGCAAGAAGTAAACAAATAGTAAGTTCAAGAGCTTTCTTTCTAGATATTGACAAGCCCAGTCAATATACTAAGGAGCCCACAGTAAATCTTAAAGTGATAAGCTTGCAAAAACAGCACTTAGAGTGACTGTGGGGAAGTTAAACTTCCACTCCCCAGAATTCTCCCACTCTAGATTCTTTATCCAACTGCCCCAAATTTTGACCTTCGCAAGATCAAGGATTTAGTCCAGATGCTCAGTCTAGCATCAGGTAGATCCTGGGAACTTTTTGTATGGTTCTTGACAGCCCAAAACATTTGCAAGAGCTCTGCATGTTTTCTGCCTAACATTCTTAACTACTATTTAACTGATACAAGTGTTCTTACTGAGCATTTTCTAAGTGGCCCTCTCTGGGCTATCACCTGGCTTTACAGAGATGAATTAAACACACCCTTATCTGGAGAAGTTCACAGTCTGAAAAGATAAATATATAAAAATAAAGTTACATTTATAAGAGATCATACTTTGTATCTGATTGTTTTTTCTTTGATTTAAATTTTTTGATTCCTCAAGGCTAAAACTGAATGGAGTTTCAAAATCCATCATCACAATAAACCCAAACTCAACTTCACTGAAGCCTTTGTTTCATTTGTCAGGGCACTGGTTCCTCTTTCACTGAGTGTGAACACTATCAGGGCAAATGAGATTGATCTTTTACAAATCACAACTTCTGTGCAAGAATTAATGACTTTGGGAAGTGGCTCAGAGCATATGACATTATGAGTCATCTAAGTTCCAAATTGACTTAGATTTCTCATCTTCCCATTTAAGCTCTCCTGCATCTGAGGTTCCCTCTCTAGAAGCTTCTTCTTTTAATGAAAGAAAAGAGGTACATTTGGTTGCATAGAAGCTGATTCATTAGAAGCAAAACACATTATGACTGCTACAGGACATAGGGCAGTGCTGACTAAGAACACAGTGGGTCTCATTCTGATTCCAGCCCAAAGATGATCTTGGTTCACTCTGGCTGAAAGTCCTCATGGAAGCCTGAGTGCTAGTTCCTAGCACATTTCTATCAGAGGATCCCAGTCTATCTAGATGTCAATTGTCAGTGAGCTACCTGGTATAGCCACATAAATGATAGTACCAAGGTGATGTGACTGGAAACGATAAAGATTTTTTTTAAAAAATGTAGCACTTAAAATATTTGCAAAACAGCCCCCAATACCCAAACACCCTCACCTGCTTATTTTCTCTTTCTGAAGCCTAATTTATTGGCTCTTCTGAAAAAGGAAACTGAACTTGCCCAGTGTAAGCCTATAAAACAACACCAGCCGTTATCTGCTCCTCCTTCTGCCCTCCTGGCATTTCACAGCCCTCATTGATCCTTTTTCTTCTCCCCATTCATAATATCTAGTTTTCCAATTACACAGAGTACAACAATGTCCTTGAGAAAGGAAAAACAAACCAACCCAAGCAACCTACCTTGAAATAGTTTCTTAAAATATTCACCTCTAATACCTATTAGTTATTTCCAAGACGAGATAGTCAAAATGAGTCCCTTGGGGGTGGTTCTGAATGCTATGTGCATTTATTTTTATGAGTACTCAAACCCCAATAAAAATTGTGTTATCTGGTGTCAATGTTTGGGTCTAATTTGCATGCACAGCTCAGGAAGCCCTGAGGTGTTTAGGCAGGCCCTGAGGCTCCGTGAGTGGAGGAATTTCTTGATCCCAAAGGAAGGACTGTGTGTAGAATTTTGGAACTTACCCCCACTACCACCCCCAACACATACGCAAACACACTGCAATCTTAGAAGCAGACAGCCAAAGAATACCACCTGCTTCAAATTGTGCAGCCAGATATGGAGTAAAGATCCAACCAGTCCATCCTAAAGGAAATCAGTCCTGAATATGCACTGGAAGGACTGATGCTGAAGCTGAAACTCCAATGCTTTGGCCATCTGATGTGAAGAACTGACTCCTTGGAAAAGCCCCTGATGCTGGAAAAGATTGAAGTCAGGAGGAGAAAGGGATGACAGAGGATGGGATGGTTGGATGGCATCACCAACTCAATGAACATGAGTTTGAGCAAGCTCCAGGAGTTGGTGAAGGACAGGGAAGCCTGGCATGCTGCAGTCCATGGGGTTGCAAAGAGTCAGACACAACTGAGTGACTTAACTGAACTGAGGGAGTAAAGAGAACTGAACTTGACCAAGGGCATGAATAAATCCCATAGAAGAACTGAGTGAGATAGTAGAAGTGAAAGTGTTAGTCGCTCAGTCATGTCTGACTCTTTGCTACCCTATGGACTGTAGTCCATTAGGCTTCTCTGTCTGTGGAATTCTCCAGGCAAGAATACTGGAGTGGGTTGCCATGCCCTTCTCCAGGGGATCTTCCCAACCGAGGGATCGAACCCAGCTCTCCTGCATTACAGGCAGATTCTTTACCATTTGAGCCTTAAGGGAAGCCCACGTGAGTGAGGGAAGGAGGAAAAAGCTACTTGGAAGATCATGCATCTTACCAGCCAAGATGATCTAAGGGAGAGGTAAGCAGTTGGCTCTGGTCAGTAGGTGGATACCTGGCAAGCAAAAGGCTTGAGTGCTCAGGAACCAAATTATGAGTGAGGAAGTAAAAGAATCCCTAGCAGTGTTTGTGACCCTGTAGATAGGTCTGAGAGCTCAAGGTTGCTGGTTTCCCTGCTTTGAAAATCCTAGCGTATCCATCATTCCATAAACACACTTGCATATTTCATATGTGTGTCTCTTGGCTGGAATATCCTTCAGACTACCAGACTACCAGGATCCTTGAATCCTACCAGCCTTCCTCAGCCTAACTTTCCTAAGACCATTCCAATCCACTGGGATCACTCAGTCTTCTGAGCTTCTTTGAGTGTAGTTTGCTTTTGCTATTGTCCTTTGGCTTACCAGGTGTCTCAGGTAAAGAATTAACCTACCAATGCAGGAGCCCCAGGAGACATGGGTTTGCTCCCTGGGTTGGGAAGATCCCCTGGAGGAGGAAATGGCAAACCACTATAATTTCAGGTATTCTTGCCTAGAAAATTCCATGGACAAATGAGCCTGACAGACTACAGTCCATGAGGTCACAACAAATCAGACTTGACTGAGCACAAACGCATTGTCTTTTATTGTATTGTCATTTGCTTTTTTCATATAAATGTCTCATTTTTCAAAACAGCTCAGAAGCCCCTTAAAAGCAGCAGAATCAGGCTAGGGTGCCCTGTATTTTTTTTCTTATTTATCTCCCCACAGCACTCAGCATAGTGCATTGCATATAGTAGATACTCAATAAATGCAAGTTGAAGAGGCGTGTAAATCAGTGAGAAAACTACTGTAAGTACCCTGCATTCCGGTATCTATACTCCTGGGTATATAAGAATATATAGGAATTTGTATTCCTCATAAATATTAGGTCATATTATTACTGGTGGTCTAGGGACCACATTTTGAGATAATGATGAAACTTAAGAATTGGTGGCAAGTAGGTCCAGGTGGCCTGCTTGATTTAGAGTACGACAGAAGAATTTGGACATACTGGAAGCCAGGTGAAGTCCTTTGTGAGAGAACATCACAAAGAGGCAAGATGGGCAGATCCTAACCAGCCAATCTGGGTCCAGGACAGGCCTGCAGACCCAAAGACACCTTAGTGCATTAGAAAACCAATGCAAGGACTTCTCTGGACCTAGTTGGGGTCAAAGTCATAGAGCAGGGAGGAAATGAGGTCAGACCAGGCAGGGCTGTCAGCTAAGGCTTATCCATGGTGGCTCATCCATCTAGTCATTGGGGCAAATTACCAGAAGTGCGATTTTAAAAATACCAGGGTGAAACAACAGCAAGTAACAGTGTAAGTTAGAACACTCAAATGTTGTGGGTGACAAAATGGAAGACCTGAGAAATCAGGAAACAGAAAAGAGATGAAGAAGCAGGTTAACTGCAATGGAGAAGATGTGAGGCTCAGATCAGAAGGTCCAAGATTTCAGCTCCAGCATGGACATGGGTCACTGTGCATTTTCTGCATTTTACCTAAGTCTGAATAAAACGTGGTTGGGTTTCAAACCAGGTAAGATAGCAAAGGTCAAAAGGAAAGGAGACAGCCCATTGAGCATATTCTATGGCCACCAGGCTAAAGGAGAATTAGATTTCCTAATCCCCCAGGTTTTCTGAGCACTGACTTGGCAAGGGGCAGAACTAAAACTGAACATTAAGACTCTAAATCCCCACAAAAGACAGGAAGGAAGGGCATTAAGGAGGGAATTAGTTTCTGCCCACTAGGAGTTTACAACTTATGTCTAAGTTATTCAGCTGCACTGTCATATTGGTTTATCTAGTTACACAAGTAATATATAAATATGTTCTTGAGACTTTTCAAACAATAAAAATATATCTAGGAAAAACATTAAAATTTCCTTTTTGCTGGCTCACCCCCAATCAAGTTTGTGTGTAAATATTTAGATGTACATATTGATGCCTATGGATTTTTTCCCCCTGAACAAAAAATAGGATCAGACTTTATATATTGATCTGCAACTTGGGTTTTTTTGTTTCCTGTTTTCACTTTTTTTTCACACAATCATACTTTTTGGATGCTTCCATATCTGCCCATATTGATTCTATCTTATTTTTCCTAATAGCTACATAGTGCCCCATAATATGAATATACCCTTAGTATTAGTGGGCATTTAGGTCCTTTCTAGTTTTTCTCTATTCTGAAGAAATGCTATACTGATTATCTTTGAAAACCTGTTGAAACATTTCTTTAGAAAGCATTGTAAGAATAGGCTTGCTGAGTCAAAAGGTCTATTCTTGTGCCAGATGTTTTATTTTTCCCTGAAGACTCACTCTCCATCCTTTAGAATCCTGCCTGAGGAGGATGACTCATATGGACTGCATGGACTTCTTCGCTATGGTTTATGGTCAATTTTGCTGCTGGGAGATGCTGACAAGAGACCGCAAGGAGAGAAGAGAGTGAGTTTGAGGTATTTGTTTCTCCCAGCACTCCTACTACCAGCACATTCTTCTACCAAAATATGGCTGCATCCTTCTACCAAGGTCTCAGCTCAGGTAGGGTACCCTTCCATACAGCTCCAAGTTCTCTTAACCACTCCCTCCTCTTGCCCCTTCAGTCCTAAGGAGGTAATGGTTCCTCACTCTGGCTGGCTTCAGGTATTGTACCAGCCCTTGTCAGTTTCCCTAAGTTCTTATTGCATGCATGTTTTCAATATCCTGTTTAGAAGCACCATCTGTTTTTTGCCAGGACCCTAACTGATGTCATGCTTTTTAGATTTTGAAACATATTCCTAAATTGTCTACCAAAACACTATAGTCATTTATCTTCCTGCCAACAGTTCATAAGAGTGCCCAGTTAACTCACTTTGTGCCCACTGGAGAGGGAGTACTGTATTAATAAGAGCTTAACAAATGGTTTGAGAGTCAATGATGTACACAGTGATGGTCCATTCATCATGATGAATAAAAGGTCAGAGCTGCTCAAGATTCCTTCTCCCTGTGCCATGCAAGAACAATTCTTGAGCTGACTAAGGACACTCAGGAAAGCTTTATATGTGATTTTACTCTCAGTCAAAGTTCCTTCTTAATTTTTTTAAATATAAATTTATTTATTTTAATTGGAGGCTAATTACTTTACAATATTGTAGTGGTTTTGCCATACATTGACATGAATCCGCTACAGGTGTACATGTGTTTACCATCCTGAACCCCCCTCCCTCTTCCCTCCCTATCCCAAGCCTCTAGGTCATCCCATTGCACCAGCCACGAGTACCCTGTCTCATGCATCGAACCTGGACTGGCAATTCATTTCACATATGATAATATACATGTTTCAATGCCATTTTCCAAAATCATCCCACCCTCACCTTCTCCCACAGAGTCCAAAAGACTGTTCTATACATCTGTGTCTCTTTTGCTGTCTTCCATATAGAGTTGTCGGTACCATCTTTCTAAATTCCATATATATGCATTAGTATACTGTATTGGTATTTTTCTTTCTGGCTTACTTCACTCTGTATAATAGGCTCCAGTTTCATCCACCTCATCCACCTGATTCAAATGAATTATTTTTAAAAGAAGACATACAGATGGCTAATAAACACATGAAAAGATGCTCAACATCACTCATTATCAGAGAAATGCAAATCAAAATCACAATGAGGTACCATTGCACACCAATCAGGATGGCTGCTATCCAAAAGTCCACAAGCAATAAATGCTGGAGAGGGTGTGGAGAAAAGGGAACCCTCTTACACTGTTGGTGGGAATGCAAACTAGTACAGCCACTATGGAGAACAGTGTGGAGATTCCTTAAAAACCTGTAAATAGAATTGCCATATGACCCAGCAATCCCATTACTGAGCATACACACCGAGGAAACCAGAATTGAAAGAAATTCCTTCTTTAAATTCCAGTGCATCATTCCCAACTATTGGCAGGCTCAGCCAACATGTGTTAAACAGATCTACTACTGAGCCAAAAGGAACATCTCTCTTGGCATCAGTTGCTGGTTTCATGTGTTGGCTTCATCACAGATTCCATCGGTATCTCAAGGGAGGCTCTGAATAACCACTATAACCAACAGTGCCTACTTTAGGGAGTATTCCTCAACATATCTTGGAAATAGAGCAAACCACAATGAACCCACAAACGGTCAAGTCTCAAAACTCCTTGCAGTGTGTGGCCTTCTCTCCAACAGTTGTGTCTGATTCTTTGAGACCCCATGGACTGTAGCCTCCTGGGCTCCTCTGTCCATGGAACTTCCCAGGCAAAAATACTGGAGTGGGGTGCCATTTCCTCCTCCAGGGGATCTTCCCAACCCAGGGATTGAACCTGCATCTCTTATATCCTCCTACTCTGGCAGGAGGATTCTTTACTACTAGTGCCCCTGGGAATCTTCTCTCCAACTATGCTTTTTAATTCTACTGCTCACCTTCAACTTCTCCAAGTGCTTTGTCTCGCAAGAAGTAATCAACAAGTCTTAATAGCTAGTAACTACAAATTAGATTGTAGAAGTTACAGCAAAATTCAGGAGAAAATGTTGTATTAATCTTATTATGATAGCATCACCAACTCAATGGACATGTGTTTGAGCAAACTCCAGGAGACAGCGAAGGAGAGGGGAGCCTGGTATGCTGTAGTACATGGGGTTGCAGAGTCGGACATGACTTAGTAACTAAACAAACAACAACAGAAACATCTTATTGGGGCTACTGTTTCTCTCTGCCATGTTGGAGAACCAAATGGCACTGAAGTGAGTGACTTTCTGAGAGTACAAGCTTTCATCTGGCAGCTTTAAAGCCAAGGTTCTTCCCTTAGCCCCTCATTAATGCAGGATTCTTTCTCATTCTCTTTAACTGGCGTCTGAAGTTCAGACTCCATCTTATAATCTTCCCATCTTATAGTCCCTGTTCAGCTTGCAGAATTCTGATTTTTCTTCATTATATCCTCACTGTCAGAACAAGATAATGTTTTTCTGCAGTCTATTACAATTGCCCACTATCTATTCATATGTATATATTAACAGTAAATGAATAATTTTTTGAATAAGGCTTACTAGAAGAAAAGAATCTCTCTTTATAAAGATTCTTAATTGGGGTATTGCCTTAGACACTTTTTCCTGGATTTAAAAGCTATGGGAGGAGGACAGTGTCTAGCCTTCAATTTTCAACAGAAAAACACATCACTTAGCTGTTAAAATTGCTGCTTTAAGTCTATGCCTTCTTTGTGGTGGGAACAGTGATTGATAAAGCAGCAAGGTTTGTTTATTTCAAGTAAAATAGCAGATCTTATCACAATAATGCAATGGTCTGAGTTTCATTTACAAAGATGACACTATTGGCCTACCACAAGGAGCCATGTGCCTTGAATTGTTTTTTTTTCCCAAATTGGGCTGAAGTAGCTACAGTCACCTTTTTATACTTCCATATAGTCAAAAGCCAGCAAGATGGATGACTGGGGCCACAGAGGCTATAAAAAATTCTGTTTGGTTAGACCTCACAGCTGACAAGTGTCACCCTATGCTACTCTCATAAAAATTACTAACATTGATGAGTTCCAACAATGTGCCAGGCACTATGCTATGCACTTTCCAAGCATTGATCCCTTTAATCCTCCCAGAGTTCTAAGAGATCAGTACTATCATTATCCACATTTTATCGAGGCACAATCGAGAGATTAGTGACTTGCGTAAGGTCACACAGCTAATAGATGTCAGAACTGGGATTTGAATTCAAATATCTTAAGTTGAGTTCATCAGAAGCAGATCCTAAAATGAGATTCAGATGCTGGTTATTTATTAAGCAGATAGTACCCGGAGAAAATGGGCTTCCCCAGTGGCTCAGCGGTAAAGAACTTGCCTGCAATGCGGGAGATGTGGGTTTGATCCCTGGGTCACGAAGATCCCCTGGAGGAGGAAATGGCTAGCCACTCCAGTATTCTTGCCTGGAAAATCCCATGGACAGAAGAGCCTGGTTGGTTACAGTCCATGGGGTCACAAAGAGTCAGATGCTACTGAGCACCAGGAGAAAACAAAGAGTGGAGGAAACAATATGTATCCATTTTGTATTGCTACATTAAAAAGTACCTCAAAATTTGGCATAACATAACAAGAATTTTTATGTCACACATGTTCTGAGGGGCAGGAATTCAGGAGTGGCTTAAGATGGATAGTTTTTAGCTCAGGGTCTCTCATGAGGTTTCAGTTGCAGGGGAACAAAATACGCCACCCCAAAATGTTTATTTGGTATGTGGATTATTTCAAGCTGAAAATAATCAGGGTCCAAAAAACCCAGGAAGAAACTTTGGCCTTCCCTGAATTGCCAAAAAAAAATTAGATAGAGAACCTGTTCCCAGAATAGAACTATCATCAGAGATATTTGTAAAATACATGGCATGGTGTGGTGGGGGAAACTCTTAAAAGATCAAAGTCCACTCTGTATAACATTGTCTCTGCATGGCCCAGAAAACATTTGTTTATCAAACATTTACTTTTCCATCTTCATGTGAATTTCCTTCCTCATCTTTGAAATCCCAAACCACTACTCCCAACACCCTCTTTTGTCTTTAGCTGAATTAATATTCATGGTGAGGGTTTCAGTCATTTGAGAGAGTTACTTATTTTTCCTGGGTCTCTCTCTTGTATACAGTACACATTATGAAACTTTTGTGTGATGTTCTCCTGTTAATCAACTCTGAATATTCATTGGAAGGACTGATGCTGAAGCTGAAGCTCCAACACTTTGACCACCTGATGAGAAGAGCCAACTCACTGGAAAAGACCCCAATGCTGGGAAAAGATTGAAGGCAGGAGGAGAAGGTAATGACAGAGGATTAAATGGTTGGATGGCATCACCAACTCAATGGACATGAGTTTGGCATACTGCTGTCCATGGGTCTTGCAGTTCTTGGACTCTTGCAGTCCAAGAGTCAGACATGACTTAGCAACAGAACAACAACTCCTGTTAATCTGTTCCATGTCAATTTAATTTTTAGACAAGCCAGAAAAACTTCAAAGGGTAGAGAAGAATTTCTTCCTCCTTGACAGTCAAGATGTGATCCAGGGCTGCAGCCATCTGAAGGTTTGACTGGAGTTGAATGAACCACTTCCTGAATGACTCACCATGGGAATGGCAAATTTGTGCTACCTAAAGGTGAAAGGGCTCTGTTCTTTGCCATAGGGACCTTAGAGTTATTTGAGTGCCTCACATGACAAATGGCTTCCCTTAGAGAGGATAACTCAAAAAGAGAGCAAGATGGAAGCTACAATGACTTTAATGATCCAGCCTCAGAAGTCACACACCATCATCCTTATTATATCCTATTGGTTACATAGGTCAGGGGTTCCCAACCTCCAGGCCACTGATGGGTAACAGTCTGTGGCCTGTTAGGAATGGGGCCACATAGCAGAAGGTGAGTGGCAGGTGAGCAAATGAAGCTTCATCTTTATTTACAGCTGCTCCCCATCGCTAGCATTACTGCTTGAACTCAGGAAAACATGCTCAGGGCTCCCACTGATTCTACATTACAGTGAGCTGTATAATTATTTCATAATATATCACAGTGTAATGATAATAAAAGTGCACAATATGTACCACAGCTTTCTTATCCATTCTTCAGATGATGGGCATCTAGGTTGCTTCCATGTCCTGGATATTGTAAACAATGCAGCGATGAACATTGGGGTACATGTGGCTCTTTCAATTCTGGTTTCCTCGGTGTATATGCCCAGCAGTGGGATTGCTGGGTCATATGGCAGGACTATTTGCAGCTTTTTAAGGAACCTCCACACTGTTTTCCATAGTGGCTGTACTAGTTTGCATTCCCACCAACAGTGTAAGAGGGTTCCCTTTTCTCCACATCCTCTCCAGCATTTATTGCTTGTAGATTTTTGGATGGCAGCCATTCTGACTGGTGTAAAGTGGTACTTCATTGTGGTTTTGATTTGCATTTCTCTGATAATGAGTGATGTTGAGCATCTTTTCATGTGTTTGTTAGCCATTTTTATATCTTCTTTGGAGAAATGTCTGTTAAGTTCTTTGGCCCATGGAATATTACTCAGCATTAAAAAAAAATTCATTTGAAGCAATTCTACTCAGATGGACGAAACTGGAGCCCATTATCCAGAGCGAAGTAAGCCAGAAGCAAAAACAACAATACAGTATATTAACACATATATATGGAATTTAGAAAGACGGTAACAAGAACCCAACATGCGAGACAGCAAAAGGAATGCAGATGTATAGAATAGACTCATGGACTTTGGGGATGAGGGTAAGGGTGGGATGATATGGGAGAAGGACATTGAAACAAGTTAATTATCATATGTGAAATCAATCGCCAGCCCAGGATTGATGCTTGGGGCTGGTGCAGCGAGACTTCCCAGGGGGGAGGGAGGAGGGAGGGGGGTTCTGGAGGGGAAGCATATGTAAACCCATGATGATATCATGACATTGTATGGAAAAACAATAAAAAATAAAAAATTTTTTTAAAAAGTGCACAATAAATGTAATGTACTTGAATCATCCCTAAATCATCCCCCCTCCCCCAGTATGTGGAAAACCTGTCTTCCACAAAACCAGTCCCTGGTGCCAGAAAAGTTGGGGACCGCTGACATAGGTCAACCCTATTCATTGTGAGAGAGGACGACGACCATTTCAGGGGCCAGTTAATATAGGATGAGAAGGGATAAGAGCTAAGCAAAGACAAGATTTCAAGCAAAGTCCCAGCCTCCAGCCTGATCCATCAGCCAACTCTGGAGGTGTTATTTACACCTCAAAGTTTGTCTCACCCCAAGAAAAGGAATCTGACCTTCTATAATCCCACAACAGGAAGGTATTGAAATGGCATGTGAACTCCCAAGTTTTTCTCTCTAGGCCAAGAAAACAGCTCCTGTAATCCAAAAGACAGCACTAGGACGGTCACAGACGTTAGCTATTTAAAACACAGAGAAGCTGGAGAGTGGGCTCAGATAATCAGTCAATGTCTCTCTAGCTCTGGTATGTCCTACTGTAGAATTCTCACTCATAATGGATTCTGTCTTGTAACATTTGGCTTTTGACTTTGTCAATATCCTCTACTTTGCAACTGTGATCAAGAAATGGACACTTTGTCAACTATACCTCAATAAAAACAAGAATAGAAGCCCCCTAATTAAAGCATTTTTAGACCAGGAAAAAAAGGGGGGGAAGAAATGCACACATTTTATACACCTCTCTAGGGAGAAATATGACTTTCTAAAAGTCCCAGTTGACAGACTGCTGATCGCAAACATTCTCTCTGTCTTGGTTTCCTAGGTTTTTCCTTTTATTAATATGTTTTATTTACAGTCTGAGTTGAGCCTCAGTGAAACGGTTCAATAGACAAAATTTGCTTTTGGCAAACTTTGTTCTTCCTTTTGTCTCTCCTTTGGGCCCCTCATCCTGACTTCTCACGAATTATTTATTCTCCATCCACTTCTAGCTCTGAGCCAACTCATTTCAACTATTATTTTCCAAGCTGAATAATATTCTAGTACATAAGTCCTTTCAGGGAATCTTCCCAACCCAGGGACTGAACCTGCATCTCCTGTATTGGCAGGTGGATTCTTTACCATTGAGCCACCAGAGTCAAAGGTAGAGGTGTCCAAAGTCAGGCTTCTTTTTCTTTGCTACTTTTTCTGTTTTCTTCCTTAGTGTTTGTGGGAAGGATATAAAAGCAATACTCTAATGACTTGGCTTGTCACAGGAAATTTAGACTCATTAAAAGCAAGTCACTCATCTACACAGTTCAAAATTGACTTTTGAGACTTTGGTGTATATTTTTTTGTGCTTACTTCAGTAGTTGAGCTCTCGTTCTCTTTTATAACCCACAGTACCTCGTTATATTTGTTAAGCTGTTTTAATATAGTGTAGGGCATGCCTACAGCACTCTCACAATAATACTGCCAAGTTGTCTCCAGATTTACTCGGAAATCAATTGAATTAAAATTGAAATAGTAATTAATGCTAAAGTTCTCCCCTCTGTTTTCAGCAAGTTGGCGTCTGTTTCCATGGAAACAGACTTCTCTACAACGTGCAGTAAAAAACGCCAAGGATTGCTTATCAATTTTGGTGAGCTCTGACTGGGACCTGCTCTGACTAAAATTCTCTAACACCAACAGATAACTAATATTTAGAATGAAGGGGTTTTTTTTTTCCACAAAAAGAAAATGTATAACCAAGGACTAGTTACTTGAGGCAAAGAGTATTAACTAATGACTGCTGACCCAAATGTTTAGCTGTAGCCTCTATTTATATGTAACTGCCCAGTGCCTCCTTAAACAATTTTGTTTTAAGTTGATTTATGTTGTAGAAGTTACTTATTTGAATTTCCACTAGTGAGGGGGGTAGGATGCTTCTGGAATTCTTTAATCATTTAAAAAGTCTTATCAAATCTGCAGTGATCTAACAGTTGCAATAAGCTTCTTTTCCTGCATTTATCATTTAAGTAAGCAGATCCATTTATTTCAACATATGTTTCTTGAGTGATCTAAAATTCTAGGCCAGGAATTGCAAGCTGTATAATTCCCTGGCTATTTTATTTAAAATGCAGAATCCTAGGCCTTACCCCCTAGAGCGTCAAATCAGTGTTTCTAATGTAGGACCCATCACTCTAAAATTTACAGTCTCTGTTCTCTCTGCATATAATTTTGATCTCAGTGGTCCCCAGTCTACAATTTGAAAAACATTCCCCTAGGTACTTTCACTAGAAAAAGGAAAAGGAAAGCCAAATAAATATTATTGATTAAAATTATGCCCTTAAAAAGGTAACAGTCTACCACATATGGAAAACATACCAAAGATACAATACAAAAACAGTCCTAAAATGCCTGGTACCCCAAGGACACCCAGAACCTCCATATTAAAAGGAGACCCTTTGGCTCCTTCTATCTTGTTGCTCAAAACTGCATCACAACTTTGTTAGTACACAAGACTTCCAGTTAATATAAACAAGGGGAAATATTAGTACATATGTTCCCCAGACTTAGGAGCCATCATTAGCCTAAGCAAAGTAAGAAAAGAGATCTCAAAAGTAAGGAATAAAAGGACAAAAGAGAACAATCCAAGGTAAGAGAAAAAGACAAAGGAACAAGGCCTATCAACAGTGAATGTGCTGTGGGTTAAGACATTTGAATGTCTCAGTCTCTACAGACTGCTCAGTGGAGAGAGAATGAGCTAATCTACTTTTCTCTGTCTCTATATCTTGAGCTTTCTCAACTGTTGGTATATATCAAATCAAGATCCCCAAAAGTGGACCATAAG
>ML664651.1:569720-614266 GCA_007570785.1 Antilocapra americana | reverse complement strand
GGTTTGATCTCTGGGTGGGGAAGATCCCCTGGAGGAGGGCATGGCAATCCACTCCAGCATTCTTGCCTGGAGAATCCCATGGACAGAGGAGCCTGGTGAGCCTCAGTCCACTGGATCACGAAGAATCAGACACGACTGAGTGACTAAGCACAGCACAGAAATAATATGTATTATATATAATATATGTATAAATAATGTATTTTATTATATAGTATATTAGTTATTATGTATCTATATATCTCCCAGCTTCCTTTTTTTAGTTGTCTTCAGCAGGAAGGTTGATCTTTTTTTATAAAAACTTTTATAAAGTTTTATAAAAATAAAAACTTTATTTTACATTGGGGTAGAGCTAACTAGGGCTTCCCTCATAGCTCAATTGGTAAAGAAATGCCTGCAATGCAGGAGACCCCGGGTTGATTCCTGGGTTGGGAAGATCCCCTGGAGAAGGGAAAGGCTACCCACTCCAGTATTTTTCCCTTGTAACTCAGCTGGCAAAGAATTGGCCTGCAATGTGGGAGACATGGGTTTGCTCCCTGGGTTGGGAAGATCCCCTGGAGAAGAGAAAGGCTACCCACTCCAGTATTCTGGTCTGGAGAATTCCATGGACTGTATAGTAGATCAGATCATAAAGAGTTGGACACAACTGAGTAACTTTCACTTTCAAAACTAATTAACAATGCAGTAATAAGGACTCAGCCATACACATATATGTATCCATTTTCCCTCAAACTCAGTAGGGTTGGTCTTAATTAACTGGTCCACCCTTACCAGCCAAAGTTCTGTACCCAGGATCAGCATAATCATCATCTGAGTTCCTCTCTTACTGTCCCCACTGTGACCCCTGCCCCAGCTCACCCCAGGTTCTCTGCACTTTCCACTTAACAGGCATCACTACCCTGATGGTGTCCCTTCTATTCCATTCTCATTCTGCTTCCAATCTTCTAGAGCCTGTGGAAGATTCAGGAATTCTGAGAGCATCATCCACAGAGCAGTTCGTGCATTTATTTACACTGAAGTCTATCTCAATTCCAAACTCCAATGAAGGAAACCTTAATTTTCTCTTCACCAGCTCCACATCCAGATTTTATCAATTATCCAATTTAGCTAGCACTCAGAGACAGAACTTAGGCAGAACTAATCTAGTTCTATTTTTATTTTTTCTGTGAAATGGCAGTCATATATCCAGCTCTCTGACAAGTGAGGAACTGGATGTAAAAATGTCTTTTAAAACTGCAATGCTCTATACAGAAATGTGGTTGCATATGCAATTCTAGGCCTTTTACATTGACTACTTTTGTTCGTCTGTCTCTATCTCTAACAGTAGTATGTAGTCTCCAGTCTTTCCTTCTCTCAATAGAAACTTTTTTAAAGCAACTTACCCCAAGCATATAATTTAACACATTTATTCCTCCACCCTTTACCTCCTTAAATCTTCTTACCTCTTAAAATTTTAATAAGTGGTACTTCTAATATTATAATCATCATCTTCTCAGGATTATTTTTGCTATGTTGAAGCACAGAAAAGTGGACCAAGCCCCAGGTATGGAATTCATCTATCTACCAGCTAAATTCAAAGAACTAGAATTTAATAAATTTGCTATTCATTATTAAGGTGGATTCATATATAGTTCATATCATAAGCAAAAGAAGTTTTAAAGTCTCTCAGATGTGATTGTTAAAATACTTTTAATGTGTTTTCTTTTCCTCATGGATATCTCTAAAGGTCAATAGGTATTGATCAAATTCATTTTTAATAGCTGTGTAGTATGAAATATTACAATTTATTTGATAATTTTCCTATGTATGTGTATTTGGATTTTCTACAGGCTTTTTGTGTCACTGGAAACAATGATACAATAAATATGATTAAGTGTAAGCCTACTTGTTCAAAGAGAATCAGCTTCCCAGGTAGTGTAGAAGTGTTCCTCAGTCAAAAGTGTCAAGTGTTGCTAAGTTGCTTCAGTCGTGTCCGACTCTGTGCGACCCCATAGACAGCAGCCCACCAGGCTCCTCCGTCCCTGGGATTCTCCAGGCAAGAACACTGGAGTGGGTTGCCATTTCCTTCTCCAATGCATGAGAGTGAAAAGTGAAAGGGAAGTCGCTCAGTTGTGTCTGACTCTTAGTGACCTCATGGACTGCAGCCTACCAGGCTCCTCCATCCATAGGATTTTCCAGGCAAGAGTACTGGAGTAGGGTACCATTGCCTTCTCTGAAAGTGTCAAGTACCTGCCCACTTTCAGTAAACCTTCATACAGTTAACACAACTTTGAGTAAACTATTTAGTCCTATATCACTCTGGTCACAGGCAAAGTCATGCCAACAAACTCCCACATTATATAACCCTGTTTCCCCTGCCTCTCAGAGATGCCCAACTTTAAACCAACATCATCAATAACAACAAAACCCCACATTGTTTTTAAATAAAAACTTTAAAATGATTGTGCAAGATGCATTCTGCCACATAAACACTGACCTTTGTTTTAACCCTCATCTCATTTTAAGCTAGGGTAGAAATTTTAGAAGGAGTCATAACAACTGTGGTCATGGCCCCTGCCTGCACTGCCCAGGTTTCATTTATCCAGGTCTGCTGCTGATTTACTAGCAATGTCAATTCTCTGGTAATGTGATGATTTCATTGGTTTCACATATCTAACACCTGTTGTCTTTTCTTAAACAGTGAGTTTATTCAGCCACGAGTCAATTATTGCTTGGCCCCGAATCTTCTGTCAGATATTTTGCATCCTTTTCCTTCCTTCCCCGGCTCTCAACTTCATTGCCTCTCTCTCATCATGGTACTGTTCTGATTGGAGGGGTTGTGTGTGTGTGTGTGTGTGTGGTAGTGAATGCCAGTTAGCTTCTGTTTCCCAGCACCATTAAATTGTTATTGAATAAACACTGAACTATTGAGACAACAGCACTAGTATTACTGGATCTGACACACGATCTTTGATCTGGGTCCTCAAATTGTGTAATAAGCCAATATTTTGGCATCCGCTTCACCAAAAGACTCCAGAATACACCACTGTGACTTAAAAATTATTTTGAGCAGAAGGCATTTAAGTTCCTGAAATTACTTCTCTGCCTAAAAGCAGAGCCTCCCAAAAGAACTCAGGCGTTTTCAATTTCCTCCCCAGGAACAACCAAGGAAGACTGACTCATTACTGTAGATGAAAAGCCTTCACACTGCACCTAAACAGACATTGTTGCAAAAATATCGTATTTCTGTCTCCTAAAGGCCTACTTATCTCTCCACAAAGTCATTCATTGTCCCCTAATGCTATTCATCCTCTCCCCCTTCCCCTATTAAGATGGTATATGAGCCCCAAATTCTAAACGCCCCTTTGAGTTACTTTTTTTTTGTGAACTCCCCTATGTACACAATTGAAATCTGCCTTTTCTTTTGCTGCCTTTTCTCTTGTCAGTTTAATTTGCAATCCCCAAACACTGAATAGAGAGGGTAGAGGAAAAGTTTTTCCTCCCTAATGTTACTAATGAAGAGGAAGATAAAGGTGAGACATGGAAAAAGCAATGGTTTCATGGCAGAAAAAATAAAAGCTAAAAGCAAATTTGCTATATGCTCTCAATATACTTCTATTATTATATTCCTGATATCCTTCTAAAACAGAAAATTTAAATAACTTTGAGTAGTGCAATTAGACAGGAGGAGAAACCAGAATGAATTATTGAAACTTCATAACTAAAAGATATCACTTAAAAATACACATTTTTTCCAGTTATGCATGTACAAGAGGCTCATAGCCTAGCTTCTTTGAAGGAATCAGACAGGACAAATTGACACCTGCCTTGCTCTTTTCCAGAGAAAAACTGTTAACTTGATTTTTAAGAAATTTGTTTTTCAACAAATTTTTTTATTAAATGCTTCACTCATTCTCCAGAAATACTCTTGGCAGTGTTTCATTTCTTAGAAAATTCTACTGAATTCCACACTTACAGAGGGTCTATTATGAGAGCCAGAGCAGGAACTAACTAATATTAACAAGACACTTTTTACTGGGGTAGAGCTTAACTTGGCCTCTCAGGGTGGCCATAGAAGTACCCCAAAGCCTCCCTTGAAGAGACCCTGCTTGGATGAGTATCATTTACTGACAGCCCCTAGTTGTTGTGGCTTTAGGACCCATTGCAGCATTCCTGCCAAGGCCACTCATGCCCCAGGATTTCCCACCCAGTAGTGACAAAGTTGGGACACCAGAGCTGGGCCATTCTGCCTGACACAGGACTTCTTTGATGGGCAGTCTTTGCTCTGGGGCTCCCCATCTGCCTGGCTGGCTTTCTCAGAGTTAGGCTGTGTCTGAGGCTCTTCCAGTCCCATCCTTTGTCCTTCCTTTTCCTTTCTTAGGGATCAGACCTGCATCACAGTCTGAAAGCTCTCCCTGCCTACTCCTGCCCCTTCCCCTTTTAACATTCACATGTATTTCTCTCTATACATCTCCTTTGCATCTAACCCTACCTTCTATGAGGAACCAAATGGACTCAGTCCACAATCACTGCAAATCCTGAAGTACTATGGTTTATTTTTGCATAGTATCAGGTATAGCATGGGCTCCCTGGGTAGCACCAGTGGTAAAGAATCTGCCTGCCAATGCAAGGCGCATGGGTTAGATCCCTGGGTTGGGAAGATCCCTTGGAGAAGGAAATGGCAAACCACTCCAGTATTCTTGCCTGGAAAATTCCATGGACAGAGGAGCCTGACAGCCTTCAGTCTGTGGGGTCACAAAGAGTTGGACACAACTGAGCACACAAGTACATAGGTATAGCATAGGCCAAACTTGTCTCTCTAGATACTATAAAAAGTCCACAGAGTAATATAAGCCATCATTCATTCACCAATTTCCATGTGCCAGTCACGACATTCAATTCTTTTTGTAAGTAATTTCAGTTGAGCCTTATAGCAACCATATAAGTAATATTATCACAGTTTTACAGTAATATGCCCAAGGATATATCGCTACTTATGTTTAAAAAACAACAAGACCCTGGGATTTAAATCCAATTCTATCAAATTTCAAAACACATGTTCTTCTCTATACTATACTGCCTTCCAGCAGTAATAATAATAATTACTCTAAATGCCAGCTTGTATTAGGTGCTGGGCATTCAGCTAAGAATTTTTTGAGAACTACCTTATACAATTCTCACAACAGCCTCACAAAATTGACATTATCATTATTTCCCATTTTACAGGTCAGGAAACTGAAGCTTAACAGACAAATAACATACCACAGAGCATTGTTTCCTGGGACAAACTGAAAGGATCGTTCCATTATAGCAAATCTTATGATAGAGGTAAATCGATAAGATTTTATTGAACTGTGATTTTGCTAATGGCAATGTCATTGAGATGTCTTCTCTAAGATTCTGGCCTTGTTGGAATGCTTGTATACTGAGCATTTCAAAGCTCTTTCTTAGCTCTCTTGGGCCTCCTATGTTGAGCCTTCAACACTGTAGGTCAAGAGAACCTCTGACTCATTGCTTAGCCAATGTTACTTTCTAGCCCCTGGACAATTTCATAAACAACAGGTTAATTCTAAAAAAAAGAAAAAAAAAAACTTCCCCAGCATATAAATCTAGTTTCCTAGAAAATACAGCTCTAAATTTGTTAACAAAGGGTATGATCTACACAGAGTTGATCTTGCTTTTTGCGTAGTTTGGAAGCTGTTCTATTATGTTCTTTCCTGAGCTGCATATTAACTATAAAGAATGTGCCACCATGTAACAGTTAATACACTTTTTTTCCCTCAGCAACACACTTGGATTTCTTTCTCTTCCCTCTGATGTGATTGCCACCCACACCCACCCACCAGTAAGATTAAATATTCTTTAACAAGAAAATAATAAAAGCTGAATAAATGCTCTCCAGCATCAAAAAACTGCAGCAGAAGCAGTAGAGAAAAAATTCTGAGTTTGGCTTTTGTGATTATGTTTAAGGCACTGAAGGAGGGCTGCTCTTGCTCTTCCAAGCGGCTTCTGGATGTTTTTTGTAAATCTAGCTCTCTGCCCTGCCCAAACAGTGGCAGTGGGTGGATAAATGTGGAAGGGGTGGAAAAAAGGAACAAAAGTGTACTTCAAGACTGGGTGGGGCAGGGGGGCAAGGTTAGTCAAGGGTTTGTGACTCTCTGTTCATGACCTACAATATTCCTGGTTGCTACAGAGCACCTCACATTTTGCTTGGCTCAAGACATCTCAAAACTGTCTCCACTAAAGTCTTGGACCAGAGTTCACAGATATTGTAGCAGGCAATCTGATCCAGCTGACCCACAGAATTGGGAACTATATAAATGGTTGTTAAGCTACATAATTGGAGTAGGAAATGGCAACCCATTCCAGTATTCTTGCCTGGAAAATCCCATGGATAGAGGAGCCTGGCAGGTTACAGTACCTGGGGTTACAAAGAGTTGGACATGACCAAATGACTACACACAGCACAGCATTAACACATTTTAACTTTAATACATATTTATTAAATTTTGTATTAATAGTTTTTTTAAGAGATCACAGTAAATTTGAAGTGGGTGTAGGAACCTAGCTGGATGGGAGAGCAGTAAAGACAATATATGATTCATTAAATTATGATTGCTCTTGGCTTTTTACCCTCCACCCAAAACTCACTGTGTACATCAATCCCAAATTCATCATGCTGCAATTTAAGCTGATTTTCTCTTCTGTTGTCCTCACTGGAAACTGAGTAGGTTTCATCTCCTTTGCTACGTTTTTTAAAGACATTTTAAAATTTCTCCTTGATCTTTCCTTTGGTTGACTAAAAAGCTCAGACTCCCTACCATGTTATTGTGTTTTATACATAACATTTAAATCACCCTGTGGCTCTCTGTGAACTTTCTCCAAGTTCTTCTCGCCTCTCATTATGGATGTCTACAACTGCCTAACAAACCACCATGATCATAACAGCATTAAAACAGAAATAATTATTTATCAATATATCTCATGAGTCTGGGGAGCTGACTGTGCTCAATGAGCCAGTTTTCCCTTGGAGTTCGAGCATGTGATTTTATCACTTACTGGGGCTGGAGTCATCTTGAAAGCTTCCTTTCTTACCTTTCTGGAGAACGATGCTGCGTCAGCTAGGGCCCAAGTTGGGGCTGTCAGCCAGAATGTATTCCATCCCTGTTGCCTAGGTTGGGTTCCCAGAGACTCCCAAGAGATACGGAGAGTCAGACCAAAGTCGTCTCTTCCTTTATGATACTGCATCAGCAATCATAGAGAGTCGCTTTCACCACGTTTTGTGCATTAGAAGAAAATCACTATGGCCGGCCCATGTTCAAGGAGAGGGGAATTTAAGGATCCACCTTTTAAAGGGAGGGGCTTCCCAGGTGGCTCTAGTGATAAAGAATTTGCCTCCCAATGCAGGAGATGAAAGAGACCCAGATTAGAACCCTGGGTTAGGAAGATCCCCTGTAGAAGGAAATGACAACCCACTCCAGTATTCTTGCTTAGAGAATCCTGTGGACCAAGGAGCCTGGTGGGCTATAGTCCATAGGGTGGCAAAGAGTGGGACACAATGGAAGCAACTTAGCACTCTTAAAGGGAGGGGTAACAAAATGTTGGCAGCCATGTGTTAAGACTGTGACTTAACTCTTTAGTTGGGAAACCCGTTTTTCTTTTAGTGTGTAGGAAACAAGTGGAGCTGGCCACAAGGGGCTAGAATTAGAACTCAGGGCATCTGTCAGGGAGTTTAAAAGGTTGTTTGTGGCCATGGCCAGAGAAAATGTAAAAAGGAGCTCATAGATGCCAGGGACAAGGTCCATAATGAGTAGGTCAGTGGAAATTGCTGTGGGAAAATGCTGGCCCCAAAGGGAAACCAGACCTGAGGGTAAAGGCTGTTTAGTGGAAGAGTAAATGGCAACCCACTCCAGTATTCTTGCCTGGAGAATCTCATGAACAGAGGAGCCTGGCAGGCTACAGTCCATGGGGTCACAAAGAGTCGGACATGGCTGAGCAACTAACACACAACATATATGCAGAGAGAATGAACCCAGAAGAGCAACAGTCAAAATTAAAGTGCACGTAGAGAGCCATCCCTGATAAGTGTGATGTGAGTATTATTTCCAGGGCCACCACTGTGGTATCACCAAGGCTTGACTCAGAGCTCTTCCCAGAAGCAGACCTTTGCTGAGTACACAGGAGGCTTCGTGTCACAGCACCCACTTCTAATCACTAGCCCTGCCTCACTGATGAAAGCCATTGCCCGAAAAGAAGGGCAGAACCACCCTGAAAGGAATAAAGCTGCTCTTAGTAGTCTGAGTTTCTAAGTTGCCACACAGAAAAGCATGATGATGCTCATAAAGTATGCAACAGACCACAGCTTTGTAAGTTCAGCTATGTTTCCAGAAAGGGTTTGCAGAACGGGCCCCTGCTTTTCCATAGGAACAAACTGGATTCTGCTGAAATCCTTTGACTTCTTAATCTAAAAAGAGAATAAGGTGAGGAAGGAGGCAGAGGCAGTGAGTTTTAACTTGAGAAGCAAGCAGACTGACTGGACCCAGGGAGGCTCAAGACTAGAAACATGATATCTGCAAGTCAACCTCCAAGAAGACATCTGTTAGATACACACTGGTGCCATATATAAAATAGATTAACAACAATGACCTACTGTATAGCACAGGGAACTATATTCAATATCTTGTAATAACCTATAATGGAAAAGAATCTGAAAAAGGATGTTATATGTATATGTATAACTGAATCACTTTCCTGTATACCTGAAACTAACACAACACTCTAAATCAACTGTACTCCAATAAAAAGAGAGAACAATAAAGCTCCAAAAATGCATTCAGTGAAAACACCCCTCAAAAGAATGAAGTACTGATACATTCTACAACAGGGATGAATCTCCAAACATGCTAACTAAAGTAGACCAGTCATAAAAGAAAATAAAAATGAGACACCTGTTTGCTTAAGACCTGGCACCCAGTGTGTGCTCACTGAATGCTTTTGCTAAATCCTACAGAACTGAGAGAAACCACCTTGACCCAGGTAAAGCAGGGGCCAGCTCTGTGGCTCTTGTGTGTAGTGAGAGAGGGAAAAGCAGGAGAATTTTAAACTGCAAAATGTATCCTGCCCCTCTAAATTTCATGTCCATCCAAACAACAGAAATGACTCTTCACTGTGAGTTCATATTTACATTGTAATCTCATGCCCAAACCTACACATGCATGCATTCCTACACACATACACACACACAAGCACCCTGCCAATTCCTTTCCCCATAACAGCAACTCCCTCTGTGAAGTATATGCAGCTCCTGGGAGAACTGGTGCCATGGTTACGTCCATGTGTGAATGAGTTGTCACACTGATAGAACACAGTGGGACCACCCCTTATTGTTCATTCAGACAGTGTTTACAGACCCCAGGCCAGGCAGGGCACTAGGCAGAATGGAGTTGGCAAAGATGGATAAGGTAGCGCCTTGCGCCCTAGGAGTGACAAATGAGCAACAGGACTTGAAAAATCCTTCACACCACAGCCTGCAAGCCTAGAGAAAATTTAGCTTCTTTGACCATGTCTATAACTAATCTCATGCCCTCCTGTGAGTGAGCCGGAGAGCCAATGAGTTAAGGGCCCAGTCTGGTTCAAGTGTATGCCTATTCACCAGCATCTCAACCTTCCATCCTCTCTGAGATGGTGAGGCAGCCAGGGTCATGGGAGTACCACACTATCTAGACAGGATCCTTTAAACGTGAAAGAAGGATGCTACAACCATCTCACTGGGACAACTGGAATCAACTGGGACCATCTGGGGCTAAACCAAGACAAAAAGTCATTCCACCCAGCAGCAAACCACATGCAAAGTGGGGTTGTTTAATTAAAAGACTGTTGTCACAAATGAACTTACTTATGAAACAGAAACAGACTTACAGACCCAGAAAACCAATTTAAGTTTACCAAAGGAGAAGAGGGGTGAGGGAGGGTTGGATTGGGAGTTTGGGATTAGCAGATGCCAACTATTTTATATAGAATGTATAAACAAAAAGGTCCTGCTGTATGGCACAGGGAATTACATTCCATATCCTGTGATAAACCATAATGGAAATTAGTATGAAAAAGAATATATATATAATGTACATGAATCACTTTTCTATAAAGCAGAAAGTAACACAACTCTTTAAATCAACTATCTTTCTATTTAAAAAGAAAAAGATTATTGTTAAAGATGTTGATAGGGTTGTGTGTGCATGCTAAGAAGCTCCAGTCATGTCCGACTCTTTGCGACCTTATGGACTGTAGCCTGCCAGGCTCCTCTGGCCATGGGATTCTCCAGGCAGGGATATTGGAGTGGGTTGCCATGCCCTCCTCCAGGGGATCTTCCCAACACAGGGATAAAACCCACATCTCCTGCATTGGCAGGTGGGTTCTTTACCCACTGAGCCACCTGGAAAGCCCAGGGCTGATAGGTTGATAAAGTTAAGAGAAGCCAAGGAGAGATGAGGAAGCATGCAAGGTTCAGAAGTCTAAAGGGGTAAAAAGAGGGAAGGGTTCTAGAGCCAGATGAGACTTCTAGATTCGGGAGAGGGCTGCACATCAGTCTTTGGGCAGAGGAATGCAGTCACTTATAAGCCATTGCCAGATAGGGAGGGAGCAGAAGGAAAATAAACCATCTCTTTCCACCCACATGCTGGTCCCCAGGTGGTGCCTTCCATTGGTGAAAGAGGCCCAGAAGCCAGAGGGCAAGCCAGTTGATGCAGCCTGTGAAAAGTCAACTTCCTGAGACCCAGAACAAAATGCAAAAGTGTGGAAATGGATCTTGTGTTGGGAGATGTGTGTGCTAAGTTGCTTCAGTTGTGTCTGATTCTGTGCAACCCTATGGACTTCAGCCTGCCAGTCTCCTCTGTCCATGGGATTCTCCAGGAAAGAATACTGGAGTGGGTTGCCGTGCCCTCCTCCAGGGGATCTTCCCGACCCAAGGATCGAACCCCTGTCTCTTATGTCTCCTGCATCAGCAGTTGGGTTCTTTACTACTAGCGCCACCGGGAAGATGGGGCGAGAATAAATAATATATGTTTCAGTGGAGGAAAGGAACTTATAGACCCTCAAGATGACAGGAAAGGTGTAAGGTCCTCAGACAAGGTCACTTCTCCTTCCAAGGCAACAAGGGAGCCCTCAGTTCTCTGTGAGTGTCCTGCCCACCCTGCCTGTGCCATCCACTGAAGGTATAACCCCAGGCTGCTAACCCTCTTGGCTTGTGTAAGGCTCAGTGGTGATCTGGCCTCACCTCAACCATCACAGGTCACTGACCCATCCCTGGATCTCCACCAAGGGCTTTGTCCCATCTGCCAGCCCAGCAGCCCACCCTAAGACTCAGAAGTGTCCCTCATCCTCCTGCAGGGGGTCCTTATAAAAAGTCGATGGGTACTCAACTCTAAGTTTATGGCACATGGGAACTGAGAGATGGCACCACCACTAAATGAAACTCAGGGTCTTCCTGTGTCTGACCATGCCATGCCTGATTCATTCTTGGAGTCACCCTTGTTTTCAGTCACTAAGTCATGTCCAACTCTTTGTGACCCCATGGACTGCAGCAGGCCAGGTTTCCCTGTCCACTACCATCTCCCGGAGTTGCCCAAGTTCATGTCTTTGGAATCGGTGATGCCATCCAACCATCTCACCCCCTTTTGCCTTCACTCTTTCCAAGCATCAGGGTCTTTTCCAATGAGTCAGCTGTTTACATCAGGGGAGCAAATTAGGAGTCACCCTAATTTCTAACTAAGTCACCACCAACCCCATCTTCTCACTGAAACCTGAAAAGATAAGAATCAGAGATCCACACCAGCTTGTTTTTTTCTCCCTTTTCTTTCTCCCTCTTTCTCTTTCCCACTTTCCTCTTGGAGGGAAAGGGGCACGGCTGTCTCTTACTTTCCCAGGGTCACATTCTCCTTGCACTGAAGCAACAAGACTCATCATTTTGCTATACGAACTCAGTGTGTTTCCGTTCTGCTCTGGGTCCTTGATGCTGGAGATGCTGAGGTGCAAGAAGGGAGTGAGTAGAGGGGTCTGCTTTCAAAATGAGCAAATCTTTTCTTTTTTAAATTTATTTACTTTACATTGAAGGATAATTGCTTTACAATTTTGTGTCAGTTTCTGCTATATATCAACACGAATCAGCTTTAAGTATTATATGTCCCTTCCCTCTTGAATCTCTCTCCCACCCTCTACTCCATCCCATCCATCTACATTGTCACAGAGCACCTGCTTGAACTCCCTGAGTCATACAGCAAATTCCTACTGGCTATTTTACATATGGTAATATATGTTTCCCTACTACTCTCTCCATCCATCCCACCCTCTTCTTCCCCTACCCTGTGTCCACAAGTCTGTTCTCTATGTCTGCATTTCCATTGCTGCCCTGCAAATAGGTTCATCAATACCATCTTTCTAGACTCCATATATATGCGTTAATATATGCTAAAAAATTGAGCAAATGCTTTCTACTATAGCTGAACTTACAAAGCTGTGGTCTGCTGCATAATCATATTTTGTGAATATCCTCATGTGTTTCTGTACTTCTTCTTTAACATTTCTTATCACTAGTGTACACACACACACACAAAACCCTCAAAAAATGTTTAGGCTATCGAGTATCCTGGGCTGTCCAGGGTAAGATCACATGCTCAGGAAAGCAGAATAAAAAATGACATCAATATTTTTAAAATATTAATTCCCCTTAAAATTTTAATTTCCTTTTCCCAGCTACATTCTGGAAGCCTGAGCTTTCAAGTGAAGGGCACACAACACCTGGGCTAGGTCAGCAGTACACGAAGCAATGTGTGAACTTGGGTCGGAACCCAATCTCTGCCCCTTCTTAGCCATGTAACCTTGAACAGGACACTTCACCTCTGTGAGCTTCACTTTCCTCCCATGTGAAATGAGGATGCTCACACCCACCCCTCAGTGTCATGGTGCGGGATAAAGAGAAATAAAGATAAAGAACTGGATAAAGAATTGGCAAAGAGCCTGGCTCATTCTAGGTGTTTCAGTGACATTCATTTCCTGCCCAGAGAGCTAACCCTGAGCAAGAGCAGAACTACAGTTCCCAGAGTTGTTTGAAAACACAGGGGCTAGAATTTCCAGACCTAAGATTCTTTATCTCACAGAATGGAGCCAGGTGGGGCAGGAACTAGAATTGATGGAGTTGTCTCCTATGGGAAAGACACAGGAGTAGAGCTCTGTTAGTCCTTATAAATGAGCTCATCTCCAGTGAACAGGAGAAAATGAGGCTCAGAGAGATTAAGTAATTTGCCTGAGTCGTTCGCTTCTTGTTAGTAGCCATGGAAGTGCTTTTCATTAGATATACATCATTTTTAAAACATGTTGTCTGCCCTTTAGCGGATACTGCGGGCTCTGTCCCAATCCTCTTGTCAGGGCTGGTGCTCCCATCCCCAGCTGTTGTGATGATCTGTTGCAGACACAGCTGGGACCCTTAGTTTGAAGTGCTCTTGGATCCAGGAAGCAGCCTTGTTTGTCCAAGTTTATGTCTCCTCCAGGGAGTTCAGCCTCAGTGTGCGATTTGGAGATTCAGGGTCTGGGCCCTCAACCTCAATTCAGAATGACTCAGAATGGCCTTCCCAGCTCCATCACTCCCTATATGATCAGCTGAGACCTCTGTGGCAACCACATGGAGGGTCAGCTTCTGCCTCTCTCCAATCCTTCCCCCTTACTTCCTCATGAGTCTATCTCCCTAGTGTGTATGCATGCTCAGTCACTCAGTCATGTCCGAACCTTTGTGACCCCATGGACTGTAGCCCACCAAGCTCCTCTGTCCATGGAATTCTCCAAGCAAGAATATTTGAGTGGCTTGCCATTTCCTTCTCCAGGGGATCTTCCCAACTCAGGGACCAAACCCATATCTCCAGTGTCTCCTGCATTGGCAGGTAGATTCTTTACCACTGCGCCACCTGGGAAACCATATCTCCTTAGAGCACCCCCTAATAAACCTTTGCACACAATGTGAGCTCAGTCAGTTTCCAGAGAACTCAGCCTAAGGTGTAGACTTAAACCTGAATGTTAGGGAAAATGAACAAACAAACAAGTACCCACTGGGCCTCAAAACCCAAATCTTATCTCAATTATGTTGACCAAATATAAAATCTTTGAATCTTATTTAACTATTTGGCTGTGCCAGGTCTTAGTTGAGGCACTCAGGATATTTAGTTCCCTGACCAAGGATTGTACCCAGTCCTCTTGCATTGGGAGTAAAGAGACTTAGCCACTGGACCACCAGGGAAGTCCCAGAACCTTTAAATCTTAAAGCCTCTTAATATAATCTTGTATATCTATGTATAAGGCATACATAAATTTCACTTAATGTAAAACATATGAAAGAGAGAATTTCAAATCACACTAAACATAATAAATATAGAACTTGCTTTGTTAAATCTCTAAGTATAAGTTCAAGTAAAGGCTAAACTTCCAATGCCAACAATATATGATATAAAATTAAACATTTATAATAATCAGTTTCTTAAAGTGCTATTTTAATACCTATAAGAGAAAACTCATTATAATGTTTTTTTCCCATCCAAACCTCTCTACATTCCTTTACTTATAGAACCAGATGCTTCTGTAACTAATGGTGGTGTGAAGAGTGACTAGTATAAGTGGAATGGAGTGAACACTTCTCGAGAGGAAGCAGGACTAAGAGAGGAACAAAGATGCTCGAATGCTCCATACGCCAATGGTATGCTTAGGACTTTTAAATTAATCAATGGCCTCCTGGATATGGCAGGCTCTGTCTCTTGTCCATATACAAAGGATTTAATTCTAGACAGGGTTCTCAGCTATAAGATAAGAAAGAAATAAAAATAATAGTAACTAGTGGTAATATTAACAGTAATATTAATAACTAACACTTACATAGCATGAATTGTTCTCAGTCCTTTACACATATTAAATCATTTAACATTTAAAATAACCCCATGAGGTAGTCACTACTATTGTCACCATGGTAAGGAAATTGAGGCATAGAAAGGCCTAGTAATTTGTCCAATGTCACGCAACTAATAAGTTGAGCTTTTACCTGGATTATTTGGCTTCATGGTTTTTGCTCATAACTATGCCCTAAGGGGGAAAGGCCACTGCCCTCATAGAAATGGGAACCATCCCTGAAACCATACCTTTTCAAGAAGCCACCAGTCCTAGGAACTACTGTGGCAGCACAAAAACATCACTATCAATCCTCATTTCCCAAACCCACTGACAACCAACTACTTAGCTACTGAAGGTGTTCATTATACACCCTGGCTTGCTTTAGCTAGATATTTATTTACATGAGGTATAAAAATATTATTTTATATACAACAATGCCATTTTAAAGAAATTGCTCTGTTTCCCAGCCTAGGTTAACTGAGGGGACACGGTAGTAAATGGATACCTTGTGCTACTGTTGAGAACAACACTTCGCACAAAGTAAATGAAGGCTAAGTTTTCATGGTAGTTTGGGTACTCACCCATAATTGATAATCATCTCCAAAAAGTCCAGCAAAAACTCATATATCATAGATTTTATATGCCAGTGAAGGTTGGTTGACCCATTTGTCATTTATATCAGTTCATTTGACTAAAGCTTTCTTCATTAACCTCTGCTGAGAAGTCCAGGAGAAGCACTACCCATCCAGTATGTGATCACTTAATGGTATATTCTCCTTACTGCTGTTGTTCCTGTTACAATTTTGAAGTAAACATTGATTTGTCAAAGGTCTGGAGCTAATTTTACATATACTAGAATATTTCAGTGGATGAAAATTCTGAGACACTAGGAAGTAATAACTAAAGGTGTGTATCAGTTATCTACTGCTGTGTAACAAACTGCTCCAAAGCCTAATGGCTTAATACAAGAATCAATGATTTTGGTCATGAGTCTGCATGTTGAGAAGGGCCGGGGAGGGAAAGAGCCTTTTTGTTTTATGCAGCATCAGCTTGGGCAGCTCAACTGGAAGCTGGAGGATTCATTTTCAAAATGGCTCACTCACATGGCTAGTAACTTGATGATGGCTGCCAGTTGAGAGCTTAGCAGGGGCTGGGGACAAGGGAGCTCAATTTCTTTCCATGATGGGCCTCTCCATGGAATGTCTGGGCTTCCTTAGGGCATGGTAGTTTGGTTTCAACCATGAACATCCAATAAGCAGAAAGAAGCTGTCAACGTCTTCGGCTGGGCCTAGAAACTGGCACAGTATGACTTCTACTATATTTTCTTGAATAATCAGTCACAGAGCCCAGATTCAGGAGGAGGGAAGATAGTCCCCATCCTTCAGTGGGAAAGCAGTCAGAGAATGTTTGGGTAACATTTCAAATCACCACACAATGGTAGTCACAGAATGTGAGGCATATAGCATCTCTATTCCACATTGTTTTTTGACATATGTGAAAAAGATTAGAGAGGTGAAGTTAATCCCCAAGAAGGCACAGCAAGACAGAGCCAAATCTAGAATGCAAGCCTTGATTCCTGGCTTTGTTCATCTTACTGAAAAGCAGAGCACTCTATTCAAATTGCCCTGACAGACTAATTCATAGATGTTCTGAAGATAACTCTTTAAAAATTAGAGCTAGTTGCAAATGGCTAAATTCCTCAAAGATACACATTTACCACTATTCTAGAGCATTGACATGGTAATATATTATAATAATATAATCATATAATGGCCATAAAAGGATAATGATCCATTAATTAGCTTTCATCAGACATTACAGTACAGAGGCTACAGCAGTGAGCAAGGAACAGCCTTGCCCTCCGAGAGTGCACAGGCAATGGGAGTTACAGACAATTAAACAAGAAAGCACAATGCAGTTTGATTGTGCACGATGCTATGATGAGGGACATCTATTTTGTTTTGAAAGCACACAGAAGGGGAGAAGTGAAACATTTGTTTACAGGACAAGAAATTCTTCCTAAATAATGGGATGTTGAAACTAAATGCAGAAGGATAAGTAGGTATTATTCACGACAAAGATGAGAATATTTCAGGCAGAAAGAATAACATATATAAAGACATATTAAGAATAAAACTCCAGATTGCTTATGAGACTGAATAGACTCAAACTATCACAGTCTCTAGCAGATGAATCAACGAATAGTAGATGAACTAAAGAAAGTACAGGTGATTCCTTGAGTATCTCAAGTCACTAGGAAGGAATTAATCTTTCTTGGTTCTTTCTCAGACCTGACATAGGACTAGAGGTTGTTGGGTTAAGAGAGGAACAAGAAGACATGGTTAATCCACCCACATGGCAACCATACCATACCACATATTATTGCCCAGGACAGCCTAGAAAGTCTGTTTTCTTCCTTTGACCACCAATACTGAATCTAGTTGTTTCTCTTTGTAAATGCTTAACGCATTCTGGAAAGAGTGTAGACAAACACCCTTGGTGCAATTATGCAATCTTGGTTGTCAGATTAGAATAAATGTTTCGCCTTTCTGCAGTAATTACTAATTATAAACTAGCTGATATAGTTCTCCAATGACCTTAATTTTCTCTCATAGCCTCTGTCTCTTCTGAGCCCTGCAAAAGTGATTCTCAGGAGTCTCAGCTGACATTCCATTTTCCCCACAGAGTTTTCCATGATTACTACCAAGGACTTCCAAAAAACATATATTTGACTTTAAGGGGAGATATTTCTTCATTGTGTAGCACCCCACCCACATACATTGTTCACTTCCCATCTGAGCTCTTCAATTCATCTCTACAAATAATGTGAATAAATTATGTTCAAGACACTGAATTGGGTACTATGAGGGTCCCGAGGATGAATAAGACACAGATTGTAAACTCCTTGAAGGTGAATACCATTGAGAAAAAAATATGTGTGAAATAATACAGTGTAACACATGGCAGAGTGTGTACATGCCCTCAGAAGTAAAATGTCAGGCCATAGTAGTTTATTCATTTTCCAGCAAGAAAAATCCAGGAAGACTATGGTAGAAGCAGCATCTTAGTTGAAATTAAATGGATAAGTAGGTAGGATTATATAGGCTTTCACATGAACAGATAAATGTAGGATCAGATACTCAATATCTATTTTTTTTTCTTGAGAGTTTGGGGAACTAAATGTTCAGCTGGATCAACCCTATGGTAAACAGCTTTTCTTCACTAATATTTGTTGCTCATTCATATGGAAGGATTACACTTCTCTATCCTATTAAAACTACATATGGCCAAGTCACTTACCTTGACCAATGAGTGAGCAGAAGTTTCCATTCTGGATGGAGGTTTTAAGGACCAATGCCTTCCTCACCATGTTCTCCTTTCCATCTGTCACAGCTACTGGCATCATTGCAAACAGAGGCTGCTCCCCTCTTGCATCCCAGAAAGATGATGATATGGAATAGAACCAGGGTCAACCTACAGTGACTAAATAATACGAGCAGGAAATCAACCTTTGTTGTTGTAAGACAGTGAGATTTTAGGTTTGTTCATGTAACAGTATAAACTAGCCCATCCTGATTAAACAGACACCAAACTTGTCCTAGCCATTTGAAGACTTCAAAAGTATAATATAAGGCTAAAAAATGTAAGGACTTGTGACTTGTTAGTCGCTCAGTCATGTCCAACTCTTTGGGATTCCATGGACTGTCGTCCACCAGGCTCCTGTGTCTATGGAATTCCTCAGGCAAGAATACTGGGGTGGGTTGCCATTCCCTTCTCCAGGGGAATGCCCCAACCCAGGGATTGAACCCAGGTCTCCCGCATTGCAGGAAGATTCTTTACCATCTGAACCACTATGGAAGTTATTATTTTACTGTTCCCTAATGTTCCAGCATTCTATGAGGCACTCAACATACCCTATTTCAATTAATTCTCACAACTTCACAATGTTTAAATCATTACTCCCTTCATACACATATATACACTCAGAAAGGTTAAGAAATTTACCCAAGGTCACACAGCAGGTAGGAATCATTGTGGAGATTCTAATCTCATGTTGTGTAATACAGAGTCTGATACTTTTGTGGCGATACATGGTCAGGTGGCACAGTGGTAAAGAATCCGCCTGCCAATGCAGGAGGCAAAAGAGAACTGTGTTTGATCCTTGGGTCAGGAAGACCCCCTGGAATAGGAAATCGCAATCCACTCTAGTATTCTTACCTGGGAAATCCCATGGACAGAGGAATCTGACAGACTACAGTTTATGGGGTCACAAAGAGTCAGACAAGACTGAGCAACTGAGCACACACACAGCCTGCCAACTCACAAAGATACTACAAGCTTAACTTTCCTAACAAATGATATCTCTTGTTCTGAACTTGAGGGTCATGTTACCCAAGCCAACTTTGGAAATAAGTGGATGAAAATGCTAATACCAGCCCCATTATGTGTTGGAAATATGGGCTCCTAACCAATAATAAATAATTTCATTTAAAGCAAGAGTTGCCTTGTGATCTAGTGCTTAGGTTTCATCACTTTCACTGGCATGGCCCAGGATCAATCAATCCCTGGTCAGGGAACTGAGACCCAACAAGCTGTGAAGTGTGACCAAAAATAAATAAATAAAATCAAGAGAGGAATTAATCTCAGAAACTAATGAAATCCACCGTGTCCCAAAAAACTCAAGTGCCATATTGGATTCTAGGTGCTTTTCTTTCTTTGTGATGACTGATAAAGTTACAAAGTTAGATTTCCTTTGGATACCATAGGACCACAAAAGAAGATTACATAGTTCAGTAGAAACAGAGTGTTCCCCAAGGCTTGGCTTTATCCATGTGACTCACTCAGAAACATGGGACTGCAAATCTCTCATCTCATCCACTCGGCTTTTACAGGCTACAAATTCTGCTACAAAAAGCCAGAAATGGGACTTCCTGCATGGTCCGGTGGCTAAGACTCAGTGTTCCTAATGCAGAAAGCTCAGGTTTGATCCCTGGTTGGATAATCAGATCCCACATGCCTCAACTAAAGATTCCACATGCCGCAACAAAGATTGAAGATCCCACGTGCCACAACTATGACCCAATGCAGTCAAACAGGTAAACAAAAAGCCAGACATTTACAATCAGTAAAAGTGAAAGTCACTTAGTCATGTCTGACTATTTGTGACCCCATGGACTCTACAGTCCATGGAACTCTCCAGGCCAGAATACTAGACTGGGTAGCCTATCCCTTCTCCATTGGATCTTCCTGACCCAGAAATCAAACCAGACCTCCTGCATTGCAGGCGGATTTTTTACCAACTGAGCTACTAGGGAAACCCTAGGAAAACTAGTCAAGATACATTAAACAAGTATGCAATGGATCTTGGGGTGTTAGTCCATCAGTTGTGTCTGACCCTTTGTGACTCCATGGACTGTAGCATGTCAGGCTCCTCTGTCCATGGAATTCTTCAGGCAAGAATACTGGAATGGTTTGCAATTTCCTTCTTCAGGGGATCTTCCCAACTGAGGGATTGAACCCAGGTCTCCTGCACTACAGGTGGATTCTGTACCATCTGAGCCACCAGGGAAGCCTGGATCTAGGAGACTTGGTCACACAAAAAGGAGATGTCTTCATGCTATGGTGGGGTCAGAAGGAGAGGAGAGGCTTTGAGAGAAACTCTATCTTATTATTTCCTTTTCTCTTCAGTTCACCTCCTCTTGACTCTTTCCTGCCATGGATATGGCTACCTACAGTTGGTGGTAACTGATAGAGAAATCTATATTTCTCTTTTATCAAGAATCTAGTACATTTTTCATAGTCTCTAGTTGAATTTTTCTTTTAAATTTCACATATCACTTGCTAGGTATAGTTATCCCAACCACAATATCAGGGGTTTTGGCTAATATTTGGAGGGATTTTTTAATAGATTAGCTAGCAGCTTTTATATAATGATACATACATATCTGAACCACACAAAAAGCACAGAAAGACACAAGAATAATTGGACATAAATAAGACACCAATCATTGAGTCCCAGGCCTTGCAGATGAGATGTGCAGTAGTTGATGGAAACCCAGGTAAAAGGCAAGGGATAACTGGTGAGACAACCCATCAACTGAGCTGAGCAAGTGATGATGTAGAAATAAGATGCTAGATGTACTAACATGCCAGGGAACATCCTTCATGCATTTCCTGAAACTTATTTTCAATAATTTTTATTAAATGGCTTCTTAGCACCTTCCAAACTCTGACATCAAGATCTTTACCTTGAATAAGCCATTATTTAAAGTTGGTCAGTTAGATGCCATTTGTTCTTTTTTTTTCTTTTGTTAAAATTTTAATTTTGAGCTACTTAAAACATGCACATGCAACATGAAGAATATTGTAGAAGACACCCAGTTACCATTAATCTTCCTCACCCTGTAGCCTGCTCTGTGGCATTATTTCTTATAGGAAAATTAGAGTGAAACCCACAGCTTTTTTGCTCACTCTCAGGTACACTGAAAAATTCTCTTCAATTCCCCAAACAGCTTCATGTCAGTTATTTCCCTCTGGAATAATAGTAAAAATGTCAAACTCCCCTCAGAGTCCGAGCTTCTCCATTCTCCTAGCTGAGCCCTTACCCAGGTGGAAAATTTGTGTTGAGAAGAAAGACAGGTTTGCTTCCTCTCTAGTTTACCACCTTGAATATCTACCTTTCTTTCCTTAGCTTACTAACCATAGTTTTTAACCCCTCTGGAGCCAAATTTTGGTGAAAAAGGAGACAAGAGGGAAACAGAAAATGGCCTTGTGAGGGAGTGTGAATTTCCTCCTTTAGATATGGTGAATTTTTAATTTCATCCCTTTTGTGGAATGCCCCATGGGTGTTTTGAAGACCTCATCCACACTCATCACCAAGAACGTTCTACCTGCTGTCCCTGATATGGGTGATACATTCTCCACCTGGCCTTTTGACAATCTACCCTTGATCCACTATTTCTTGGCATTCTTCCTCCACACAGACCTTGTGCTGTTACCCCTCTCAAGGCCCTCTTGGGAAAAATCACCTTGAGTAGTTTCAGACTCACCTACTCTCTTCATACATATTTAGCCCATCAGAAACTCAAACCTTTGACCAGTCATCAATAGGTATTACTTTACTCCCCAGCCATAATGGTAGGTTGCTTCAGCCAGGCCCTAGAATTTTATTTTTTGTTTGTTTTTAATAATTTTTATTGGAGTATAGTTGTTTTACAATGTTGGCTTAGTTTCTACTGTACAGCAAAGTGAATCAGCTATATGTATACATATATCTTCTATTTTTTGGATTTTCTTCCCATTCAGGTCACCACAGAGCACTGAGTAGAGTGCCCTGTGCTATTCAGTAGGTTCTCATTAGGTATCTAGTTCATACATAGTATCAATAGTGCATATGTGTCAATATCAATTTCCCAATTCCGCTCACCTCTCCTTTCCCTTTTGGTGTCCATATATTTGTTCTCTAAGTCTCTGGAACTTTAGATTCCTCACAAGAATAATACATACCAGTCTACAGCACCTCCCAAACTCCAGAGGACAAAATACTAAAATCTGGAAATAGTCTCACTGATGGTTTTCTCAAAAGAGACTTGAGGTGATGGGCAAGGGCTTCTCCCCATTTTCCATGGTAACAGGGCACATACAATGCACAACAGTGTTCTCTAAAGAATGAGCTAATATCCAACTCACTCATTTTCTTCAATTGTTTTTATGAGTTGGAATTGCTTCAGTGGTCTAGCCCTGCATTTCTTCTACTGTCCTGGAGTCTCAGTCAGAACTGAGACTATATCCCATTTCAATATCTTGCTTACGTATACTTTTATACTGTACATTCTATTAGAGCTTATATTTGTTTAACATAATTCAGTGCAAACAAACTTTGCAGTATTATATGGAATTCATGTTTGTTCACATCTGATTTTTTGTAGCATGCTAGTAATTTGAAAAAGATTAGGGGCAAGCTTTCTCATAATTAAACAGAAAGCCTTAGCAATATATAAAGACTGTTTTAATCAGTTCAGGCTGTTAAAGCAAATTATCACAGACTGAGTGGTTTTTATATGACAGAATTTTGTTTCTCATACTTCTGGAGGCTGAAAGTTCTAGATCAAGGAGCCAGCGTAGTCAGGTTCTGGTAAGAGCCCTCTTCTGGACTGCAGACTGCCAACTGATATATTCTCACATGGTAGAGGGGAAAAGCTCTCTGGGAATCCTTTTATAAGGACATTAATCTCATTCATGAGAGCTCCACTCTCAAGACCTGTAATCAACTCCTAACGGCTCCACCTTCTATTATCACCACATTGGGGGTTACAATTTTAATATAAAAATTTGGCCATGGGGTACACACGCATTCAGTCCACTGCAAAGACATTAAGGATACTGGTGAGAAGTCCATCCAAAGTCCCTTCCTTTTAAGTAGTGGCTAGTTTAGTCAATCAAGAAAACCACCACAATTTCCATTATGTTAAACTATCTGGAAAAGCTGCAAAGACATTTCTTGCTGTGTTGGAAGGGAGGATGGGTGGGAGGGAGGGAAGGAGGAAGAAAGGAAGGGAGGAACAGAGGAAGGAAATGGTGGAAGAGAGGGAAGAAGGACCATAATTTGAAATGTTCTACATTCTAGATGAAACTGTTTTTATCCAAATTAAACATCACTGCTATTGTTTAATGGACACAAAGTTTCAGTTGTGCAAGATGGAAAGAGTTCTGGAAGTGAAGGGTGGTGATGCTTGCACAACAGTATGAATGTTACTCAATGCCATTGAACTGGACACTTACAATGAATAAGATGCTAAAGTTGATGCTATGTATATTCTACCACAATTTAAAAAAGAAAAAATTAAACTAGAAAAGAATTAAATGTCCCCAATATTGTACATCACTTCATCAATATCGGTCCCATCACTTCATGGCAAATAGATGAGGAAACAATGGAAACAATGAGAGACTTTATTTTGGAGGGCTCCAAAATCACTGCAGATGGAGACTGCAGCCATGAAATTAAAAGATGTTTGCTCCTTTGAAGAAAAGCTATGACCAACTGAGACAGCATATTAAAAAGCCAAGACTTTACATTGCCAACAAAAGTCTGTCTAGTCAAAGCTATGGTTTTTCCAGTAGTCATGTATGGATGCGAGAGTTGGACCATAAAGAAAGCTGAGCACTGAAGAATTAATGCTTTCGAACTGTGGTGTTTGGGAAGACTCTTGAGAGTCCCTTGGACTGCAAGGAGATCCAACCAGTCCATCATAAAGGAAATCAGTCCTGAACATTCATTGGAAGGACCAATGCTGAAGCTGAAACTCCAATACTTTGGCCACCTAATGCAAAGAACTGACTCACTGGAAAAGACCCTGTTGCTGGGAAAGATTGAAAACAAAAGGAAAAGGGGATGACAAAGGATGAGATGGTTGGATGGCATCACTGACTCGATGGACGTGAGTTTGAGCAAGCTCCAGGAGTTGGTGATGGACAGGGAAGCCTGGCGTGCTGCAATCCATGGGGTCACAAAGAGTCAGACACAACTGAGCAACTGAACTGAACTGAACTGAATATAATACACCTCAAAGATGAAACCATGAGTCCCTGGCCAAGAGCGGACAAGTTTCCTATGATAAATGGTCTACTTTCCCACTGTCTTAATTACACACACACACACACACACACACACACACACACACACACACACATATATATATATATATATATATATATATATACACACATGTATAGTGGTTTAGTCACTAAGTCATATCCAAATCTGCAACCCCATGGACTGTGGCCCGCCAAGCTCCTCTGTCCATGGGATTTTTCAGGCAGGAATGCTGGAGTGGGTTGCCATTTCTTACTGTAGGGGATTTTCCTGACCCAGGGATTGAACCTGGGTCTCCAGCATTGCTGCTGCTGCTGCTGCTGTTAAGTCGCTTCAGTCATGTCCAACTCTGTGCGACCCCATAGACAGTAGCCGACCAGGCTCCCTCATCCCTGGGATTCTCCAGGCAAGAGTACTGAAGTGGGTTGCCATTGCCTTCTCCAATGCATCAAAATGAAAAGTGAAAGTGAAGTCGTTCAATCGTGTCCGACTCTTAGCGACCCTATGGACTTCAGCCCACCAGGCTCCTCCGTTCATGGGATTTTCCAGGCAAGAGTACTGGAATGGGTTGCCAGTGCCTTCTCCCTCCAGCATTGCAGGCAAATTCTTTACCGACTGAGCCACCAGGGAAGCCATACATATATATATATGTGTGTGTGTGTGTGTGTGTGTGTATACATATATATAGGCTAATTTTTCCATTTTGCTTTTTTTTAAGTTTCTTGATGTCTCTGAGTTTTTACTATCCTGTCTGAATTTTTTAAAATTTTTATTGAAGTATAGTCGATTTACAATGTTGTGTTAGTTTCAGGTGTACAGGAAAGTGAATCAGTTATACTTATACATATATCCACTCTTTGTTTGATTCTTTTTCCATACAAGCCATTACAGAGTACTGAGTAAAGTTCCATGTGCTATACAGCAAGTTCTCATTAATTACTTATTTTATATCTGTTTGCATTTTAAGATCATTTTATCAAAAGACACACCCACTAAACTGTTTGGATTTTTATCAAAATATCCACAAACTTATAGTGCTCTCCACCTGGTTTTCTACATTCAGGTATATATATTTTTATCAGATTTATTTATAGATAAACATTTGTTACTTTTATGAATTGCATTCTTAAAATTATATTTTCTAATTGACTGTTGATGATGTATTAGAATATTATTGATTTTTAAATTTTATTTTTACCCATTAGAATTGTTGAAATTTCTTAATAGTTCTAATAGCTTTTTGAGTCTCTTGAATTTTCAGTTCAGTTCAGTCACTCAGTCATGTCCAACTCTTTGAAACCCCATGGGCTGCAGCACTCCAGGCTTCCCTGTCCATCACAAATTCCCAGCGCTTACTCAAACTCACGTCCATCAAGTCAGTGATGCCATCAAACCATCTCATCCTCTATCATCCCCTTCTCCTCCCACCTTCAATCTTTCCCATCATCAGGGACTTTTCCAGTGAGTCAGTTCTTCTCATAGGTGGCCAAACTATTCGAGTTTCAGTTTTAGCATCAGTCTTTCCAATGAATATTCAGGACTGATTTCTTTCAAGATGGACTGGTTGGATCTCCTTGCTGTCCAAGGGACTCTCAAGAATCTTCTCCAACACCACAATTCAAAAGCATCAATTCTTCAGTGCTCAGATTTCTTTATGGTCCAACTCTCACATCCACACATGACTACTGGAAAAACCATAGCTTTGACTAGACAGACCTTTGTTGGCAAAGTAATGTCTCTGCTTTTTAATATGCTGTCCAAGTTGGTCATAGCTTTTCTTCCAAGGAGCAAGTGTCTTTTAATTTCATGCCTACAGTCACCATCTACAGTGATTTTGGAGCCCCCAAAATTAAAGCCTCTCACTGTTTCCATTGATTCCCCATCTATTTCCATGAAGTGATGGGGCCGGATGCCATGATCTGAGTTTTCTGAATGTTGAGTTTTAAGCCAGCCTTTTCACTCTCCTCTTTCACTTTCATCAAGAGGCTCTTTAGTTCTTCTTCACTTTCTGCCATAAGGGTGGTGCAATCTGCATATCTGAGGTTATTATTATTTCTCCTTGCAGCCTTGATTCCAGCTTGTGTATCATCCAAACTGGCATTTCACATGATGTATTCTGCGTATATAAGCAAGGTGACAATATACAGCCTTGACATACTCCTTTCCCTATTTGGAAACAGTCTGTTGTTCCATGTCCAGTTCTACCTGTTGCTTCTTGACCTGCATACAGATTTCTCAGGAGGCAGGTAAGATGGTCAAATTGGCAACATCCGTTGGATCATCAAGAAAGCAAGAGAGTTCCAGAAAAACATCTACTTCTGCTTCATTGACTATGCCAAAGCCTTTGACTGTGTGGATCACAACATCTATGGAAGCAACTAGACTTTCTGAAACCAATGACAGTTTAGCTTCCTCCTTCTGATTTTTAAAATCATCTTACTCTTCCTTATTTGAAGTACTACATTAGCTGCAATGGAAACAATCTTGTTAATTTTAAAGGAACACACACATCACTATTTAATATGATATTCACTGTAGATTTTTTAATTTATTTATTTTTAATTGACTGGTAATTGCTTTACAATATTGTGTTTGTTTCTGCCATATATCAACATGAATCAGCCATAGGTGTACCTATGTCCCCTCCTTCTTGAACCTGCCTCCCACCTCTCACCCTTTCCCACCCCATCCCACCCCTTTAGGTTGCCACAGAGCCCCAGTTTGAGCTTCCTGCATCATATAGCAAATTTCCACTGGCTATCTATTCTACATGTGGACGTGTGTATGCTTCCATGGTACTCTCTCCATTCATCTCACCCTCTCCTTCCTCTCCCCTGCCCTTGTACACAAGTCTGTTCTCCATATCTGATTCACTGTAGATTTTTAGAGTCACATTCAGAGATTGCCTTTTTTCCAGATTACTCAGTGTAAATGGCCTTTGTCACGTATCAGAGGTTCTAATCAGCAGCAAAACTTTTCCTAGGGCACGGTTCTGGGAAACAGAAGCAGTTAAGTGACTTCCTGGCAGAGGGTTGTAAGCCAGTCTCTGGCAAAACAGTGTGGAGTCATTTTCTACTGTGCTTGTCTTCATCAACTCCGTCTGAAATGCATCCTTTGCTCATTGGCTCCATCTCTGCAATGTTTTGAAATTTTCTCTCAGTGCATTTGCTTGTTCCTTCCAAGTAGATTATTGGATCCTTGAGGATAAGGGCTAAATAGTCCCTTTCTTTTATCTCACATAAACTCTTTAGAATATAAACGCTATGAGGAAAGAGACTTGGCCTATGTTGTTGCTGCTGTTTCCAGTGCCTAGTACAGTGCCCAGAACTGTAGGCACTAATTTTCAATGAATGAGTCAGCCTTAGGCTTCAGTCCATGTTTGGCAATTTTGAATGCATTCAGAAATGATGGTAGAATGAATGAGTCCCCTAGCCTGTAGTCTTTCATTTTCATGCCACCATTTTTTCACCTGGACATCTCTATTTCTAAACAGCTTAAGTAAAGCTTGATGTTGAGGTTTTTGTCAATGCCAGTAAAAAAAATGTTTGACAAGTGTGCAATCTAACTTCATGAATTTCAAAACAGATGACACCCATTTTGATAAATGCATATGATTCTGCAGCTGATGAAAAAGAAAAATGAAAATGGGGCCAAATTACAGTTTGGTACCTAAGACAATAATCAATCTTTCATCACGCTAATCGTCTGTCATGAGAATGTAAAACCACACGAAGACAGGAAACAGGAAAGATCTCACACCAGCTCTCCAAGAGAGTCAACATAATTTGGTTAACAAGACATACTTATCTGTGAATGAATTATAGCTAAGTGTGAACCTGGCAGTTCAATTATAAAATATGTCAAAGTTTTCCAGAAACAATTACCACCATAGCATTGAGTAAGTTTACCATGGGCAGAACAGACTAATTGGTAGAGTTAGGTCTATTTTTAAATGTTAAACAACATCCTGCTCCTCTTCTAGTGCTGCTCTATGTATCTTAACTGGGAACACTAACTACCTTCAGGTTTCTCATTCCCACTATAATGATCTACCCATGTTTCTTTTTTAAATCACATAGTAGGGGAGAGATACACAGAAATCTGATAATAAAATCCTTGTCCTGCCTTCTGAGGGGTGGCAGTAACATAAAGAGAAACTAAAAGACACTTGCTCCTTGGAAGAAAAGCTATGATCAACCTAGACAGTATATTAAAAAGCAGAGGCATTACTTTGTAAACAAAGATCCATCTAGTCAAAGATATGGTTTTTCCAATAGTCATGTATGGATGTGAGGGTTGGACCATAAAGAAAACCGAGTGCCAAAGAACTGATGCTTTTGAACTGTGATGTTGGAGAAGACTTCTGAGAGTCCTTTGGACTGCAAGGAGATCAAATCAGTCAATCCTAAAGGAAATCAGTCCTGAATATTCATTGGAAGGACTGGTGCTGAAGCTTCACCTGACACGAAGAGCCAATTAGTTAGAAAAGACCCTGATGCTGGGAAAGATTGAAGGCAGGAGAAGGAGAGGGTGGACGACAGAAGATGAGATTGTTGGATGGCATCGCCGACTCAATGGACATCAGCTCCGGGAGTTGATGATGAACAGGGAAGCCTGGCGTGCTGCAGTCCATGGGGTTGCAGAGTCAGCCATGACTGAGCGACTGAACTGAATTGAACATAAGTAGGGAAAGGAGAGAACTTTTGTTGCCATGCCCTCATTTACCACTGCCAAGTTCAAACTCTTTTCCTGCCCTTCAAGTGCTCTCTTTCAGCTGTATGTACTCAGTTACCTGTTCACCTGCCCCTTTGTCTCAAAGCAGAAAGCCTTCCCCCTTGATGCCATTATAAACTTCCTGAATAGTTGTTATGTTGTGAATCCATAAGGTCACTCATCATCATCCTCCCATGATCCCTTTATCGACTCTAGCTGTCATCCTCCCTCTCTAAACATACTTGCATGAAGAGCCTCTAGATTCCCAACTATCTCAGTTTGGATTGCTCAAGATGCCAACTCTGAGTCAAGGATTTCAATGAAAGTAGCTTTTTTGAAAGTGATCCAGAAAATAGCAGAAACAGAGTGAAGAAGTGAGACAGGGAAGAAAAGAAAGGCAATAAAAAGGGCACAAGCATGAAGTCACTGTGCTGTGCTTAGTCACTCAGTCATATCTGACTCTTTGCAACCCCATGGACTGTAGCCCACCACCTCTGTCCATGGGATTCTCCAGGCAAGAATACTGGGGTGGATTGCCATGCCCTCCTCTAGGGGATCTTCCCAACCCAGGGGTCAAACCCAAGTCTCCTGCATTGCAGGAAGATTCTTTACCATCTAAGCCATCAAGGAAGCCCCATGAAGTCACTACTGGGGACAGTGTGAGCTCAGTCTCACTGGTAACTCTGGGAAATGGTGTAGAACACACACCTCAGTGTCACACTATCCAAGGGGCAAAGGGGCCAAGGCATTTATTTATTCAGCTGCTCCTATCCGCCATTGCTTGAAGACTGCTCCTAGGTGGCATGAATTTCCTGGTACCTCTGGCAAGGGCAGAGTTGACTCAAGCTGCCAGAGGAAGCCCTGAGTTGCCATTTCTGACATCTGAAGTTGGTCCAGCATGTAATGAAATAGTTAAGGCTGAGGAAAGATGGGTGAGGCCCTGACAGTGTCTGCTATCTCAACCATTCAAGGGTAATGTGATAATTCTGTATATCTAAGTAGAAATCCATTCAGCAGCCTTTACAACAGAAAAGAAACTCAGATGCAAATCCCCATGCAATGTTCTAACTATTCCAACTATACCCGAGCCATTCCATGCCGAAGCACTAAATGGTAGTACTCAGCCCACTGTACCAGCTCCCTGTCTTCACAATGACAACCTTTGTCATTTGCAGTAGGGATTAAATTCAGAGTGAAAATGTTCAAGTATACTTCTTTCTTCAGAAAAAAAAGTCATGTAGATAATATTTTATTAGAGCTAGGCAAATAGTTGTGTATGGACAAATGTTCTTATTTTAGGAATAAGAGGACTATAAATCCTAAGGCAATTATCTTTAGGAAAGCAGCAAAGTAATAGAAGAAGGAGTATTATCTTATCTTTAATGACTTTTTGTAATATCAAAATAAATCATTACTGACTGAGCTGAGAGGTAATTTCAATAATATAAACAAATCAGTATAACAATTAGGTTATCAGGAATGAAATCAAACCAAATATAAAAACTATTCTCCAATAACTCGAGATGGCTTTGCCCTTTCAGTAGGAGACTGAATTTCAACTATCATATTTTCAAAAGAGTCTTCAATGTATCTCTTGGAACCTTGGGTTCCATTTTTCTCCAATGTTCATGGACAGGAACAAGGAAATGGAATTTGCCATCTATAATAAGCTAAAACTAAATAAAGCTTAGTGGATTCTAAACAGTGATGGAAGAGGGGTTCAACCAGAAGTCTCCTTCAAAACACTGAAAGAAATTATGGCAGAATCCCAATAGCAACATTCTAGAAAGAAGAACCTTCATTTACATTGAGTTGAGCTCTTCTTCCAAGAAAAAAAAAATCTCTTATATTTATTTTGTCCTGAATTCTTCTCTTAATTGAAATATAGTTGATGTACAATATTACATTAGTTTCAGGTATATACCATAGTGATTCAGTATTTTTACAGATTATACTCCATTAAAAATTATCACAAGATAATGGGTATAATTCCCTATACAATATAATATATCCTTGTTACTTACCTATTGTATACAAAGTTTTATCTCTTAATTTCATTCCCCTAATTTTCCCCTATTCTCTCCCCTCTCCTCACTAGTTTGCTTTCTATATCTGTGAGTCTGTTTCTATTTTGCATTCATTTGTATGATTTTTTAGATTCCACAAATAAGTAATGTCACACAGCATTTGTCTTTCTCTGCCTGACTTATTTCACCAAGCATAATGTTCTCTAAATTCATCCACTTTGCTTCAAATGGCAGAACATTATTGTTTTTTTATGGATGAAAGTATTCCATTTATATATATATATATACACACACATATATACACATACATACACACATATATAACATCTTCTTTACCCATTGATCCTAACTTCTTTTCAAAGTGTTTTTCCATAAAAATCTTATTGAATCCCTGAAAAGTTCTTTAGAATAAAACCCAGCATATTATTGCCATTTTATAGATGAAGAAACTGAGGCATGGAAAGGATCAAGAGCCTTCACTGAGATATCACTACAGCAACAGAGTATGAAGTCACTTTACCCAGCCACTGTATGACACTCTTCCCGGACAACAGGATGAAACTTACATCTGAAACGTAGGCACAGAAATACCCTATAAATCAACAATAGGCTGGCCTCTTTCAGAATATAAACTCAAGAGCCTGAAACCTCAATGATGAAGATAGCTTTAATAAGGAAAGTAGGGACAGGAAGCATGCATGGGCATGCACACACACACACACACACACACACACACACACACACACACACACACGCAACTGCCAAAAACTGTCTTCAGTGAATGCTAGGTCTGGGGTTGTGCAAATATATTCAAGCTGTTTAATATTAGTCATTGACAATTTCCTTTAGCTTCATGATGGGTAGAATTAAAGCTCTCTAAAGCTCAACCCTCCAAGGAAATACCTAGTGCTGATGAACAAGTTCTGTAATGTCATATGTTCTCTGAAAAGTAATGCCTCTCACACTTTAGAACATTCCAAGAGTTAAGTTAAGGAAATAGCAATTTATTTAGTGACTTTAATAAAACATAAAGATGTCTGAAGCAACCAAGTGTAATATTGTGGGAAATTTTCACTAGATAATACCTATTTGCAGTTGTCATCTGATCTGTGTAGAACTGAAAACCCTACCAGATATGTCACTGATTTGGTTGAGTAAGACTATTCCTCCATTTGGATACACTAGAATACTTATAAATTAGTTTTGTTACTGAGTATATACCACAGATCATGTTTACTCTGCCTTTACTTATTAGTGTCTATCTGAAAGAACCTCAAAGCCATTACTCAACAATGCACTGTTTTATATATGTCTGTAGATGTACAGCAATGCCTGGTCATCTATTCTGTACATTTGTAGAATGCTAACTGTATGCAGACACTACTTCAGGCATTTCATTGGAAACACAAGAACTATTTTAACCACTTCATTTTAAGAATGAAATGGCTTAGCACACTGAGTGTTGAAAAAAATGTGAACTAAATATTGAGTGAAGAATTAGCTGGGAGGAGAATGTGATAATCCAAGCTGGAATAGACCAAAATCAGCCACATACCAAAAATAATAGCTTTAACTAAAAAAACCTCTGCTTTGTTTAAACAGCAGGCTCTCCTAATTTATATTCCAACTAACAATTGCTTTTCCAATAATAAAATATCCATTACCTAATTTGTATCCCAAACTCTTCACTCCCTTGTTTATCCACCTCCCCCTTCCCTGTGCATGCCTATTCAGTCACTCAGTCATATCCAACTCTTTGCAACCCCACGGACTGCAGCCTGCCAGTCTCCTCTGTTTATGGAATTTTCCAGGCAACAATCCTGGAGTGGGTTGCCATTTCCTTCTCCAGGGGATCTTCCTGACTCAGGGATCAATCCCACGTCTCCTGCATCTCCTGCATTGGCCAGAGGATTCTTTACACTGCACCACCTGGGAAGCCCATCCGCCCTTCCCCAACACTGAATTAATTTCACAACTCACTTTTCCTCTTCTGATGAAATTAATCAAAACAAGGAAATAAAGACCATTTCAAATAGTGGGTCTTCCTTGCTAGGTAGTTCTTCGATGCAGGTATACATCGCTCATACCAGCTACTTCCTAGTTGCCACTGACAAAACTCGCCAGTGTCTTCCATCACAACATTTAAGCCACATTATTGGTAGGATACCACCTTGCCTCTTTTATCACAGGCAAAAAAAAAGTGCAGTTGTCAACTCTTCACTCTCCAACATGAAATTCTAACACCACCCACTCCCAATAACCAGCCTCATTATCTCAGGGAACCAGGTAATCTTTTCTCATGGTCAAAACTTATCTTGCCAGTTGGACTCTGTCCCCTCCTCTTCCACTCTGCCAAACCCATTTATTTATTGACCCACTATTTTCTGTCTCCAGTGTTGATTTGCCAGAGGAACAACTCTGGATCATTTCTGGTAGAGTCTTAATTATCTAATCCATGGCACTTAAAACTCTTGAGCCTTCCTTTATTAGAAGGAAAATTTGAGGGGAGAATGGGTACATGTATATGTATGGCTAAGTTGCTCTGCTGTGCACCTGAAACTACCACAATACTCTTAAATCAACCATACTCCAATATAAAATGAAAAGTTAAAAAATAAAAAGAATCTCTCTTCCTTCATTTTCCATAAAAACTATCTCCTGATCTACTACTCTGCCACTCATCCCCAGTCACGGTTATCAACTTTTCCTCAGGGTTTTTCTGCTCAGAAAAGTAACACATGCGTATTGCAGAAATTTTTGAAAATATATGCAAAAGAGTAAAATAAAATTTTCCAAATATAAATAATCTGAGTATTGTAGAGTAGTTCTTTCTAGGCCATATGCTTTCATAATCAAATTACAATCGTGCTGTGTTCATTATCTTGATTGTGGGGATGGTTTTACAGGCATATACATATGTCAAAATGTAGCAAACTGCACACTTTAATGCATGCAGTTTGTTGTACGTAAGTCACTCCCAAACTAAGCTGTTTTTAAAATGTAAACAATATAAGGAGAATAATATATTAATTAGAAGTGTAATTAAGGAAATAAAAATTGAATGTTTGGATCTACTTATAATTTTCTTAAAAATTATAGCAAAGGAGAGTGACGAAGATAAAAATGATTTTGCTGTAACTGGAATGTAGGACAGAATTCCTTGTTTCCTTTTTGGGTTGAAACTCTTATACTTTGGGAAGGTTGTTTCTCTCTGTCTGTACGGAAAAAGCAGGATCTAACAGGCATAAAAACTAAAGTAATCAGAACCATGTTTGTCAGATATTTTTTAAATGAATTCATGCTATAAATAGTTTTGTATATGACTTTTTTCACATAAGCACTTTTGTAATGCCAATTAAAATTCTCCAATAAATGGAATTTTGGGGATATCTCTCAGACAGTAAAACCATCCAGTGGAGAGACTGATTTATTAACCTGAATACTTAGTAATAGGATAATGGTTTATTTCTAATTGTTTATGATTATTTTGAAACATAGGATTAATTTACCATTATAGGTTACTACAAAATAGTGACTATAGTTCCCTGTTAAATAAAAATATGATTAATATTCTTGTGAATAAATTGTTTGGGGCCTCCAAATGGTTCCCTGGGATAGATTTCTTAGAGTAGATCAGCTGAGTGGAAGAGAACTATGTAAAGGCTTATTTTACATTACTCTCAGTTGTTTTTCTGAAAGGTTAGATCTACTCATTCTCTCATCAGCTTTGGCTAAAAATGATCATCTCACTGTACTGTCAACATCTTTGTATATGTTTAAAACCTCTTGTTATTTTATGGGTGGGAAGGTATCCTGTTGTTTATGTTTGCATTTTTTATTCCTAGGGAACTCAGATATGTTTCTGATATAATTCAGAGGCATGCAAACATTCTTTCTTTTCTGTAGATGCACTGGTCCAGTTTTCTACGGAGACATTACAGCTCTAGTTTCTGATTGGCAGCATATTTATGCATTAAGTATAATAAATTTTGTCTGTCCTATTATACCAAAATTTATTTAACATATCTCACTTGTCTCTATCTTTATGGAGTTTTCAATATACCTATAAAATATTTGCATATTTATTTGTTTTACACAAAGCTAGTAATATTTTCTCCTTTGTGTTTTCTTTTGGTGCTTATTGGCTGAGAAATATTTTCCTCAATTCAAGATTAGTTCTAATACTACCTATTTTAACTTTAGGGATTTTGTGGTTAGATTTTTAACTCTCAAAGCATCTGAAATGTATTTTGGTGTATGATATAAGACAGGAATGTAACTTGATACTTGATATTTTTCCCCAATAATTTTCTCAGCACTTTTGTTGAATATGCCATTCCTTCTCACTCGTCTGTGATATTTTCTTTAACATATTACTAAATTCTTCCATAGGGCTTCCCTTGTGGCTCAGTGGTAAAAAATCTGCCTGCCAATGCAGGAGACACAGGTTCAATCCCTGGGTCAGGCAGATCCCCTGTAGAAGGAAATGGCAACCCACTCCAGTACTCTTCTCTAGGAAATCCTAAGGACATAGGAGCCTGGTGGACTACAGTCCGTGGGATCACAGAAAGTTGGACATGACTTAACGACTAAACAACAACAATAAGTTCTTCCATATGCTAGGAACTGTTTGCAGGCTATATGTTCTTTCAAATTGATCATTCAATATTTCTGGTCATAATGATGCTGTAGCTTTTTGTTTGTTTGTTTGATATCTAGCAAAGCAAGTAATTCCAAATGTCCACATTTTTTTGTATTTCATAACATTATTCATAAGTACATTCTTCACAAAGAACTTTCTGTAATATCCCAAGGAAAAAAATTCACTGGGATTTTAAAAATTACATTATCCCCAGTTTACAAAGAAAAGGCTAATGAGATAAAAAAGCAAGGCATTGCTGGAGTCCTGAGCCATGGGAGAAGTTAGGAAAGCTGCCAAATTCCCTTCCCCATCTCCCGCACCCCCAAATGACCCAGAATCTCCTTTCACCAAAGTTTACAAAATACAGTGAAAGTTAAGCAGGGAAGAGGTTCCAAGGGAATCATGCATAGAGACATTGGGGGTCTCTGCAAGAAAGGGGAGACTGGCACCAGGTTTGTCTTGAAATGTAACTAGGGAGAGGAGTTGCTGGTCCTCCCGAGGGGGACACGAATAGGGCTGGCCATGGAGCAGTCTACATGCCCAATGGTCAGATTGGCATTAAAGCCCAAGTTCCATTCAGATTATCTGAATGGCTTGTAAGGATGCCAAACCTGCGCAAATGTGCATGTATCCCTGCCTCCACTCTGAGGTGGCTGTGTTGGCTGCAGGAGGCTGGTGGTTAGTGAGCAAGGCTGGAGAGGAGGTGGAGTTTGGAAGATATCAAAGAGTTACTTGGTAAACATTTCATTGCCCCCAGTGAGAGCCAGTGTTTAGTCGTGTCACCCAGAGGGTATCTGGCATCCGTCAGAGAAGCAACAACAACTAAGAGCTGATTGCCAGGAAAGTGAAAGTGTTAGTTGGTCAGTCGTGTTCCACTCTTTGCAAGCCCATGGACTGTAGCCAGCCAAGCTCCTCTGTCCATGGGATTCTCCAGGCAAGATTACTGGACTGAGTAGCCATTTCCTTCTCCAGAGGATCTTCCTGACCCAGGGATCGAACCCAGATTTCCTGCACCGACAGCAAATTCTTTACATTTGAGCCACCAGATTGCCAGGGAATGCAGCTAAATCACTTCCTCTTTTCCCTAATCCCTCCTCCTTCACCCAAGTGACACAACAGAAGCCTGCCAAGAAGGGGCAGCACTCAGGGGCCCTGCCACACACCATAGTTCACTCCAGGGTCCTTGAGCCACAAACATGGCAAACTTGGGGAAAGAGAAAAACTCTGAGAGTACATGAAATTGACAGATTTTTAATATCCTAAAAATGAAGTCAAGGAATCATCCCAAAATGTCCTTAAGGGGTCTGGGACCCATCGGGTGGGACTTCTCATATAACAGTTGTGGGAGTGAAAGCTGAGAATGGAGAAAAATGAAACCATTTCCTCTGTGTACCCCCACAGAGATGAGACAGTTCAATAAAACACTTACATATGAATAAGCAAAGAGGAGAAAATAAAACTTATCTGTTATCCCACGGGGCAACTATAACTAATATTATTAACTGATGTTTGCCTGGGATTTTTATGTGAATTTCTTTTCAAAACTGCAATTACAATGTATTTTCTGTTTTTTAAACTATCTTTTATTCTCAAGAATATATTCTGAACATTTGTGTTTTTTTGACAAAAGTGTAACATGATTTTCTTTTTTAGGGTACCCCAGACAGCCTGAGGGATCTTAGTTCACAGACCAGGGATCAAACGTGTGGCCCCTGTAGTGGAGCACAGAGTTTTAATCACCGGACCACCAGAGAAGTCCCAACAACATAATTTTAATATCTTTGAATATTGCATCCTGTTTGTTGATAATAATTTATTCATGAAATGATATATTCTTTCATATTTAAAGTTGCTTCCAATGTTGTACTATTATATATAATCCTGCAATAAACATCCTTTTATTTCCTTAGGGTAAATCCTAGTAGCAGAATTCCTTTGTCAAAGGGTATATAAATTTTAGAGCTTTTCCAATATGCTGCCAATTCACCTTCTTTCTACACACCCACCACTAGCCTGTGAGAGTCTGTTTTTCTGCATTTTGGTACATGCTATCTTCCATTTTTTGAGTGGCCTAATATCTATTTGTAGTATCATTTTTAAATGAACTTTTTAAAATATTAGTGAGAACTGATATTTTTTCATTGTTTTATTGGTTATTTATAATTTCTGTGCTGTGCAGTACCTGTTTCTGTCTTTTGCCAAGTTTTCTACTAATGTACAATTTTTCCTACTGTGGGAGGGGGGTTATGGAAGGGGAACACATGTACACTCATGGCTGATTCATGTCAATGTATGGCAAAACCAACACAATAATGTAAAGAAAAAAGGCTTTCCCGAATTAGTTACAGTATAAAAAAAATGGTTACATCCATTTTGTTGTTGTTGTTCAGTCGCCAAGTTGTGTCTGACTCTTTGCAACCCCATGGACTGCAGCATACCAGGCTTTCCTGTCCTTCATCATCTCCTGGAGTTTGCCCAAGTTCATGTCCATTGAATTGGTGATGCCATCCAACCATCTCATTATATCCATATATCTATCATATATATTGCAAATCTTCTTCCCAGTTCCTTTTTATTTATGAGGTTATTTTCCATGCCAAAGTTTAAACTTCTTAGATTTGACCATATAAAATTGTTTTATGATTGATGTCTGGAGTCAACAAACTTTTTCTGTAAAGGGACAGATGATGAATATTTCAGGCTTTGCCAACCAAATGGTCTGTCACAACTCTGTCTTTGTAGAGCAGAAACAGCCCTAGAGGATAGTCACTGAATGGGCATGTCTTCATTTTAAATTCAGCCATGGGTGGGCAGTGGGCTTCCCTGCCAATGCAGGAGAATCTGCCTGCCAAAGCAGGAGACTCAGGTTTGATCCCTGGGTCCAGAAGATTCCCTGGAAAAAGAAATGGCAACCCACTCCTGTATCCAGTATTCTTGCCTGGGATATCCAAAGGATGGAGGAGCCTGGTAGGCTACAGTCCATGGGGTTACAAAGAGTAAGACATGACTTAACAACAAGAATGGGTGGGCAGTAGTTTGTCCACCTCTGGTTTAAGTTCTCAGTGTCATGTTTTGAAAGTGGTTCTACACCACAAGGATATATTATTTTCTATAACCTATTCTTACCTTATGTCTTCACTTTTGAAATGTTTATCTTTAATATAATCAACTGTTATGAAATTTTTCTCAAGTGGGTTAGCCTTCTAGTCTAAAATCATTCCTTCAATAATTCATACATTCCCAACTGAGTAGATCTGCAAACTTTTCTAAGTTAAAAAATATGGACATCTGCACACATACTTGGATTTTTAAATGCTATTGCTCTTCAGGAGCTAGTCCAGTTCAGTCACTCGGTCATGTCTGACCCCTGGTGACCCCACAGACTGCAGCACACCAGGCTTCCCTGTCCATCACCAACTCCCAGAGCTTGCTCAAACTCATGTCCATCGAGTCAGTGATGCCATCCAACCATCTCATCCTCTGTCATCCCCTTCTCCTCCTGCCTTCAATCTTTCCAAACATCAGGGTCTTTTCCACTGAGTCAGTTCTTCACATTAGGTGGCCAAATTATTGGAGGTTCAGCTTCAGCATCAGTCCTTCCAATGAACACCTAGGACTGATCTCCTTTGGATGGACTGGTTGGATCTCCGTGCAGTCCAAGGGACTCTCAAGAGTCTTCTCCAACACCACAGTTTCAAAAGTGCAATTGTTCAGTGCTTAGCTTTCTTTATGGTCCAACTCTCACATTCATACATGACTGCTGGAAAACCCATAACTTTGACTAGACGGGCCTTTGTTGGTAAAGTAATGTCTCTGCTTTTTAATATGCTGTCTAGGTTGGTCATAGCTTGGTCATAGCTTTTCTTCAAAGGAGCAAACATCTTTTAATTTCATGGCTGCAGTCACCATCTGCAGTGATTTTGGAGCCCCCCCAACATAAAGTCTCTCAGTGTTACCATTGTTTCCCCATCTATTTGCTATGAAGTGATGGGACCAGATGCCATGATTTTAGTTTTTTGAATGTTGAGTTTTAAGCCAGCTTTTTCACTCTCCTCTTTCACTTTCATCAAGAGGCTCTTCAGTTCCTCTTCTCTTTCTGGCATAAGCATGGTGTTACCTGCATCTCTGAGATTATTGATATTTCTCCAGGCAATCTTGATTTCAGCTTGAGCTTCATCCAGCCTGGCATTTTGCATGACATATTCTGCATATAAGTTAAATAAGCAGGGTAACAATATACAGCCTTAAAGTACTCATTTTCCAATTTGGAACCAGTATCTGGGGATAGTATCATGCCTTTAATTATTAGTTTTCAGTACATTTTAATATCTTGTATAGCAACTCTACACCCACCCCTCATACTCTTCTTTTTGTCTTTGTTGTTGATTTTATCTCTTTTTCAAAGTACTCTTTAGAATCATTTTGTCAAGTTCTAATAAAAATTGTGCTATGACTGGAAGTGCATTTCTCTATAATTTTCAGATAAACTGACAATCCAAGACAGTGGTATCCACACAGTGGAGGTGACTTTTACATTATCATTGTCCTCATTAAATGACCTTATAATCAATAAATGCAACTTAAAAGCACAGCTTTGTAATTTGGAATTAAATGTAGCATTTTCTTTGAGAATAAGATTCAAGTGCTTGAAATTTTGAAACTCACTGATTTAACCTATTGACATTTGTCATTATTATGGCTTATGTCATCTTATTCTATATTTTCACATATTTAACAGTTTTTTTTTTCTGGTTTCCTTTGTTTCTGTTTTTTGATGATAACTAACAGTTCTGCTAGTGGTTATTTAAAGCTTATCTTTACAAACTATTTTTACTCATCTATATGAGTGAGAAATGAAATTACATCATTTGAGTCTCTTCTGTTTGAGACAAAGGATATAATACAATCTTATATCCCTGACCCTCACTACCTGGTCCCCTCAATCTTTTCAGTTTTACTAATAATATAACAAAGAATTTTAGATCAACCATCTTTTTAAATAATCAAGTATTTTCTCATTTTGGAATGATTTCTGACATTTTTATTTGATTTTATAATACAATTTTTTATTAATGTTACTACTCTTATTCTGCAGCTATGTTATGAAGACTATGTCTTCCTGTGCTCTGTTGCAAATGTCAAATAGTTTCTTGACATTTTCCTCTGGATTCACTGGTAGATTATTATCAGAAGTGTGTTATTCTTCTGAGTCTTCTAGATACATCTCCCCCATTGTTCTATGGTATTTTTCACAGGCCTAATTGTTACTTATTCATCTTAGTCCTTGATCCTGTACCCTGTTTCCAGCTAGTGACTGAATACACTTCTTCTACTTGGAACAAAATGACAAGTTGATGTGCAAATTTAAGCAAAATTTACCTCTATGTACCTTTCAATGAAACTAAACCATGCCATGTGGGGTCACCCAAGATGGAAGGGTCATGGTGGAGAGTTCTGACAGAATGTGGTCCACTGGTGAAGGGAATGGCAAACCACTTCAGTATTATTGCTGTGAGAACCCTGTGAACAGTATTAAAAGGCAAAAAGATAGGACACTAGAAGGTGAATGCCCCAGGTAGATAGGTGCCCAATATGCTACTAGAGATCAGTGGAGAAATAACTCCAGAAAGAATGAAGGGATGGAGGGAAAACAAAAACAATACCCAGTTGTGGATATGACTGATGATAGAAGCAAGATCTGATGCTGTAAAGAGGAATAATGCATAGGAACCTGGAATGTTAGGTCCATGAATCAAGGCAAATTGGAAGTGGTTAAACAGGAGATGGCAAGAGTGAATGTCAACATTCTCAGAGTCAGCAAACTGAGATGGACCGGAATGGGTGAATTTAACTCAGATGACCATTATATCCACTTCTGTGGGCAGGAATCCCTTATAAGAAATGGAGTAGCCATCATGGTCAACAACAGAGGCTGAAATGCATTACTTGGTTGCAATCTCAAAATTGAGAGAGAGATCTCTGTTTGTTTCCAAGGCAAACCATTCAATATTACGGTAAAGCAAGCCTATGCCCTAACTAGTAATGCTAAGAAGCTGAAGTTGAACAGTTCTATGAAGACCTACAAGATATTTTAGAACTGACACCCAAAAGAGATGTCCTTTTCATTATAGGGGACTGGAATGCAAAAGTAGGCAGTCAGGAAACACCTGGAGTAACAGGCAAAATTGGCCTTGGAGTACAGAATGAAGCAGGGCAAAAGCTAATAGAGTTTTGCCAAGAGAATGCACTGGTCATAGCAACCACCCTAGTCCAACAACACAAGAGAAGACTCTACACATGGACATCACCAGATGGTCAACACCGAAATCAGATTTATTATGTTCTCTGCAGCCGAAGATGGGGAAGCTCTATACAGTCAACAAAAACAAGACCAGGAGCTGACTGTGGCTTGGATCATGAACTTCTTAATGCCAAATTCAGATTCAAATTGAAGAAAGTAGGGAAAACCACTAGACCATTCAGGTATGACCTAAATCATCTCCCTTATGATTATACAGGGGAAGTGAGAAATAGATTAAAGGAATTAGATCTGATAGAGTGCTTGATGAACTATGGATGGAGATTTGTGACATTGTATAAGAGACAGGGATTAAGACCATCCCCATGGAAAAGAGTTGCAAAAAAACCAGATGGCTGTCTGAGGAGGCCTTACAAATAGCTGTGAAAAGAACAGAAGTGAAAAGCAAAGGAGAAAAGGAAAGATATTTCCATCTGAATGCAGAGTTCCAAAGAATAGCAAGGAGAAATAAAGCCTTCCTCGGTGATCAATGCAAAGAAATAGAGGAAAACAACAGAATGGCAAAGAGTAGAGATCTCTTCAAGAAAATTAGAGATACCAAGGGAATATTTCATGCAAAGATGGGCTCAAAAAGGACAGAAATGACATGGACCTAATAGAAGCAGAAGATACTAAGAAGAAGTGACAAGAATACACAAAAGAACTGTTCAGAAAAGATCTTCACGACCCAGATAATCATGATGGTGTGATCACTCACCTAGAGCCAGACATCCTGGAATGTGAAGTCAATTGGGCCTTAGAAAGCATCACTACAATCAAAGCTAGTGGAGGCTATGGAATTCCCGCTGAGCTATTTCAAATCCTGAAAGATGATGCTGTGAAAGTGCTGCACTCAATATGTCAGCAAATTTGGAAAACTCAGCCACAGGACTAGAAAAGGTCAGTTTTCATTCCAATCCCAAAGAAAGGCAATGCCAAAGAATCCTCAAACTACTGCACAATTGCACTCATCTCTCATGCAAGTAAAGTGATGCTCAAAATTCTCCTAGCCAGGCTTCAGCAATACGTGAACTGTGAACTTCCAGATGTTCAAGTCGGTTTTAGAAAAGGCAGAGGAACCAGAGATCAAATTGCCAACATCCGATGGATCATTGAAAAAGCAAAAGAATACCAGATAAAACATCTTTTCTGCTTATTGACTATGCCAAAGCCTTTGACTGTGTGGATCACAATAAACTGTGGAAAATTCTTAAAGAAATGGGAATACCAGACCACCTGACCTGTCTCGAGAAACCTGTATGCAGGTCAGGAAGCAACAGTTAGAACTGGACATGGAACAACAGACTGGTTCCAAATGGGAAAAGAAGTATGTCAAGGCTGTTTATTGTCACCTTGCTTATTTAACTTATATGCAGATTACATCATGAGAAATGCTGGGCTGGAAGAAGCACAAGCTGGAATCAAGACTGCCAGGAGAAATATCAATAACCTCAGATATGCAGATGACACCACCCTTATGGCAGAAATTGAAGAGGAACTAAAAAGCCTCTTGATGAAAGTAAAAAAAGAGAGTGAAAAAGTTGGCTTAAAGCTCAACGTTAAGAAAACTAAGATCATGGCATCTGGTCCCATCATTTCATGGGAAATAGATGGGGAAATAGTGGAAACAGTGGCAGACTTTATTTGGGGGAGCTGCAAAATCACTGCAGATGGTGTTTGCAGCCATGAAATTAAAAGACACTTACTCCTTGAAAGGAAAGTTATGACCAACCTAGATAGCATACTGAAAAGCAGAGAAATGCTTGCTGTGGGTTTGTCATATATAGCTTTTATTATGTTGAGGTATGTTCCTTCTATTCCTGCTTTTTGGAGGGTTTTATCATAAATGGATGTTGAATTTTGTCAAAGGCTTTCTCTGCATCTATTGAGATAATCATGTGGTTTTTATTTTTCAGTTTGTTAATGTAGTGTATTACATTGATTGACTTGTGGATATTGAAGAATCCTTGCATCCCTGGGATAAAGCCTACTTGGTCATGATGTATGACCTTTTAAATGTGGTGTTGGATTCTATTTGCTAGAATTTTGTTAAGGATTTTTACATCTATGTTCATCAGTGATATTGGCCTGGAGTTTTCTTTTTTTTGTGCCACCTTTGTTGGGTTTTGGTGTTAGGGTGATGGTGGCCTCATAGAATGAATTTGGAAGTTTACCTTCCTCTGCAATTTTCTGGAAGAGTTTGAGTAGAATAGGTGTTAGCTCTTCTCTAAATTTTTGGTAGAATTCAGCTGTGAAGCCATCTGGTCCTGGGCTTTTGTTTTTTGGAAGATTTCTGATTACGGTTTCAATTTCCATGCTTGTGATGGGTCTATTAATATTATCTATCTCTTCCTGGTTTAGTCTTGGAAAGTT